>WNWK01012834.1:0-57856 GCA_009830355.1 Cherax destructor
TTCCGACATCTTAATAAGGAATCGTTCAGGACCTTGTACATTGTGTACGTTAGGCCCATATTGGAGTATGCAGCACCAGTTTGGAACCCACACCTAGCCAAGCATGTTAGGAAACTAGAGAAAGTGAAAAGGTTTGAAACAAGACTAGTCTCGAGCTAACCGGTATGTCCTACGAGGTGAGGTTAATTAAGGGACCTGACGACACTGGAAGACAGGAATGATAGGAGGATATGATAACGACATATAAAATACTGAGAGGAATCGACAAGGTGGACAGAGACAGGATGTTCCAGAGATGGGACACAGCATCAAGGGTCACAGTTGGAAGCTGAATACTCAGATGAATCACAGGATGTTAGGAAGTATTTCTTCAGTCACAGAGTTGTCGGGAAGTGAAATAGTCTGGGAAGGGATGTAGTGGAGGCAGGATCCATACATAGTTTTAACAAGAGGTATGATAAAGCTCATGGAGCATGAAGAAAGACCAGTGAAGAGGCGAGGCCAGGAGCGTGAATCGACCCTGCAGCCACAACTAGGTGAGTACACACTAAGAATAGCGTTCCGATACCTCAGCAAGGAATCGTTCAAAACTCTGTACACAGTGTACGTTAGGCCCATACTGGAGTATGCAGCACTAGTTTGGAACCCACACTTGGTTAAGCACATCAAGAAATTAGAGAAAGTGCAAAGGATTGCAACAAGGCGAGTCCCAGAGCTAAGTGAAATGTCCTACGAAGAAAGGTTAAGGGAAATCGGCCTAACGACACCACTGTTGGACAGGAGGGTTAGGGGAGATATGATAACGACATATAAGATACTGCTAGAAATTAACAAGGTGGACAACGCCGCCAGGAAGGTCCTTGAGAACGCCACCGGCAAAAGGAATGTGTTAATTCCCTCAGATCCAGAGGGTAAATGAGTTGGTCCCCTCAGATCCAGAGGGAAAGGGCACACTGAGCAGATCTCATCAGGATGTTCCAGAGGTGGGACACAGAAACAAGGGGTCACAGTCCAATCCCTCTGACTCTGATGAATCAGAGGGATGTTAAGAAGTACTTCTTCAGTCATAGAGTTGTCAGGAAGTGGAATAGTCTGGAAAGTGACGTAGTGGAGGCAGGAACCATACATAGTTCTAAGACGAGGTTTGATAAAGCACATGGAGCAGAGAGAGAGAGGACCTAGTAGGGATCAGCGAAGGGACGGGACCAGGAGCTATGACCATAAATAGGCGAGCACACACACACACACACACACACTGCTTGTAAGGAACCGCTGGAGATTCGAGGAAACGGATGGAATGGAGGTGTGTAGAGAAAGGGACTTCATAGTAGGTACCATCCAGTCTGGGGAGCACAAGATAATCATTGCAGTGATGTATAACCCACCACAGAACTGCAGGAGGCCAGGTGAGGAATATGATGAGAACAACAGAGCGATGGTGGACACTCTGGCGGAGGTGGCAAGAAAAGCGCACATGAGCAGAGCGAAGCTACTGGTCATGGGCGATTTCAACCACAGGGAGATCGACTTTGAGAACCAAGAACCACGGGAGGGTCCAGAAACTTGGAGAGCCAAGATGATGGACGCGGTACTGGAAAACCTGATGCACCAACATGTCAGGGACACGACCAGAGTGAGAGGAGAAGATGAACCAGCAAGACTGGACCTTGTATTTACCCTGAACAGCTCAGATATTGAAGACATAACACATGAGAGCCCCCTGGGAGCCAGCGACCATATGGTGCTGAGCTTTGAGTACATTGTAGAGCTACAGGTGGAGAGGGAAAACGGTACCGAAAGAGACAAACCAGATTTTAAAAGAGGGAACTACACAGGCATGAGGAATTTCCTGCAGGAGGTTCAGTGGGAAAGGGAAATGGACGGACAGACAATAAGTGAAATAATGGAATACGTAGGGGCAAAGTGCAAGGAGGCAGAGGAACGGTTTATACCCAGAGGAAAAGATTAAACGGGAAGGCCAGAAAGAGCCCTGGTTTACCCAAAGGTGCAGGAGGCAAAGACCAAGAGTGTCAGAGAATGGAAAAGGTACAGAAGGCAAAGAACCCAAGTAAACAAAGAGATTAGTAGAAGAGCTAGAAACGAGTATGCACAAGTACGGAGGGAAGCCCAGAAACAGTACGAAAATGACATAGCATCGAAAGTTAAGTCCGACCCGAAACTGATGTACAGTCACATCAGAAGGAAGACAACAGTTAAAGACCAGGTGATAAGGCTGAGGAGACAAGATGGGGAACTCACAAGTAACGATCAAGAGGTATGTGAGGAGCTCAACTTGAGGTTTAAGGAAGTATTCACAGTGGAGGAAGCAAGGCAGCTGAGTAGACAGGATGGGGTGCGCCACCAACAAGGGATGTATCAAGTGCTAGAGGGCATACACACAACTGAGGAGGAGGTGAAGCAGTTACTCAGTGACCTTGATACCTCAAAGGCGATGGGTCCGGACAACATCTCCCTGTGGGTTCTTCGGGAAGGAGCTGAGGTACTGAGTGTGCCACTTACCATAATATTCAACACATCCCTTGAAAATGGGCAGTTACCTGAGGTATGGAAGATGGCCAACGTAGTCCCTATCTTTAAAAAAGGAGACAGAAAAGAGGCACTAAACTATAGACCGGTGTCACTTACATGTATAGTGTGCAAAGTCCTGGAGAAAATCATCAGGAAAAGAATGGTGGAGCACCTCGAGCGGAACAGGATAATAAACACCAGGCAGCGGATTCGGAAGGCAAATCCTGTGTAACAAACCTCCTAGAGTTCTATGATAAAGTAACAGAGGTAAGGCAAGAGAGAGAAGGGTGGGTTGATTGCATTTTCCTGGACTGCAGGAAGGCCTTCGACACAGTTCCTCACATGAGATTAGTAAAGAAGTTGGAAGAACAAGCACGTATAACAGGAAGGGCACTGGAATGGATCAGGAATACCTCACAGGAGGCAACAACGGGTCATGGTGCGTGATGAGGTATCACAGTGGGCGCCTGTGACGAGCGGCGTACCGCAGGGGTCAGTCCTAGGACCAGTGTTATTCTTGGTATATGTAAATGACATGACAGATGGGATAGACTCAGAAGTGTCTCTGTTCGCAGATGATGTGAAATTAATGAGGAGAATCACATCGGAGGAGGACCAAGCAGGACTTCAAACAGACCTGGACAAGCTTGGCACTTGGTCTAGCAAATGGCTTCTCGAATTCAATCCCACCAAATGCAAAGTCATGAAGATCGGAGAAGGGCAAAGAAGACAGCTGACAGAGTACAGGCTAGGAGGACAAAGGCTACAAACCTCGGCAAAGGAGAAAGACCTTGGGGTGAGTATAACGCCAAGCACGTCTCCGGAGGCACACATCAACCAGATAACTGCGGCAGCATATGGGCGACTGGCAAACCTAAGATTAGCGTTCCGTTACCTTAACAAGGACTCGTTTAAGACACTGTACACCGTGTACGTCAGGCCCATACTAGAATATGCAGCACCAGTCTGGAACCCACACCTGGTCAAACACGTAAAGAAACTAGAGAAAGTGCAAAGGTTTGCGACAAGGTTAGTTCCACAACTCAGGGGTCTGTCCTATGAAGAAAGGCGGAGGGAAATAGGACTAACAACACTGGAGGAAAGAAGGGTCAGAGGAGACATGATAACGACATACAAAATACTGCGGGAAATCAACAAGGTAGACAGTGACAGGATGTTCCAGAGAGGGAACAAAGAAACAAGGGGACACAACTGGAAGCTGAAGACTCAGATGAGTCAAAGGGATGTTAGGAAGCATTTCTTCAGCCACAGAGTAGTCAGGAAGTGGAATAGTCTAGAGAAAGACATAGATGAGGCAGGAACCATATACAGTTTTAAGACGAGGTATGATAAAGCTCATGGAGTAGGGAGAGCAGATATCCAGTAGCGGGCAGCGCAGAGGCGGGGCCAGGAGCTAAGTCTCGACCCCTGCAACCACAATTAGGTGAGTACACACACTCACACACTCAGGAGCTGAGTCTCGACCCCTGCAACCACAATTAGGTGAGTATAGAATAGTGATTGTGGAATAGTGGTGATCATAGGCTCCTTCCAAGCAGTTGACCCGGGTTCGATTCCCGGCCATTGCAGATTATTTTCAGTGACGAAGTGGGACCAAGAGCTATGAATCGACCTCTGCAACGACAATTAGGTGAGTACATACACACACACACAAACACACGCACAGGAGCTGTGAATCGACACCTACAACCGCAAATAGGGAAGTTCACACACAGGGTAAAACTAAATGTCAAATTGTCCCTCACAAAAAAATGGCAGAAGGCAGGATTACGCAGTGGAAGCCACAGTAATGAAGACGCGAAAAATATTGCTGGGACAGAACAAGAGATGAACAGGAATAACAGTGAGGGAGAGCATAAAGACGACAGATGCAAAAAGAAGATCCTGGAATGCATCGACAACTCTGAGAGCTCATCCTCTGGAGGAAAGTTATTCACACCCATACACAGAACCCCCTCTCAAACTATAAACCCCCACTCTTCCACTTAATCACAATAACCCTAAACAAGCCATATCTCACCCAACTTTCTACACCCACAGTCCTCACTCCTTCCGGTGCAAGAACCTTCCTCACAACTGCCCCTCACCACCATCTCACTTCCTCTTATGCCCCCAACATATATATACACTCACAAGTACATCTAAGATGCTAACCCATTCCACTGCAAGAAACCCCCTACTTTCACTCGTAACCCACACCACCCCCTCCCACCCCCACCGACATGTATAAGGACCAGCAAGTTGGGAACCCATGAACCGGAACACCATTACAGAAAGGAGGCTGAAAATGTGGCACACAAATGCAAATGGAATAACAAATAAGAGTGACGAATGGAAAGAACGATCTGTTGAGGCATCCCAGATATTATATCCCTCTCAGAGAGAAAGGAGGAGGTGGAGGAGAAGCACTGCTAATCAGAAACCAGTGGAAATTTGAGTGGATGAGAGAAATAGACAGATGGGAGGCAGATCGCTAAGTACTAAGCTCGCTTAAAATAGTGATCATAATGTGGTGATAGCAGTAATGTACAACCATCCACTAAACCGTCAAAGACCAACAGAGCAATACTGGATTCTTTAGCACATTAGCGAAGGTGGCCAGAGAGCCCACATGAGTAATGCAAAGCTGCTGATCATGAGAGACTTTAACCACAAGGAGGTAACCTGGGAGAACCTAGAGCCACATGGGGGGTCAGAAACGTGAACTAAGATGCTGAGGTGATAATGGCGAGTTTCATGCACTAAGATGTTAGGGACATGACCAGAGAGAGGACATGATGAATCAACAAGGATAGACCTTGTACTCACCTTGAGCTATTCTGACATAGGGAATATTTAAAATGAAAGATCCTTCGGTGCTAGTGACCACATGGTCCTGAGTTTCGAATACCTCGTGGAAGAAAACTTTAAGAAAGAAGACGCATAGCAAGGATGAAAGAAGGGAAACTTGATGGAAAGACACTGACAGCGAATGAGACGATAGAGTATTTGGTCAGAAAGTGCCTAGACGCAGAAGAGAAATTCATTCCCGGGAGCAAAAAAAAAAAAAAAATTGTGGGAAGAACAGAGTAAACCAATGATTTTCCCAAGGTGTAAAAATGCTAAAGCTCAATGAAGAAGGCAAAGACTGCAGGAAAACAAGGAATTGAGAATAAGAGCCTGAAACGAATATGTTTGGGTAAGAAGACAGACTCAGCGACAATTTGACAATGACCTAATTATGAAAGCCAATTTCGACAATAAGTTACTATACATCCACATCAGAGGAAAGACAATAATAAAAGATCCGGTAAAGAGGCTGAAGAAGGTAAAGGAAGAGAGTTCACATGTAATGATCAGAAAATCTGGGAGGAGCTCAGCAAGAAATTTAGGGAGGAAACTAAAGTTACCAGAGAACCGAAGCAGCAGAGTGCACCAGCAAGTGCTAGACACAGTATATACAAAGTTACCAGAGAACCGAAGCAGCAGAGTGCACCAGCTAGTGCTAGACACAGTATGTACAAATGAGAAGAGATTAAGAAGCTATTGTCTAAAATAGATATTTCGAAGGCATTGAAACCAGATAATGTCTCTCTATGGGTCTTGAGAGAGAGATAGAAAGCAGTAGTACTGTGTGAACTACTAGCAGTAATCTTCAACAAGACATTCAGAAGTGTGAAAACAGCTAATATAGACCCATTAATTAAGAAAAAGGACAAACAAGTAACGTTAAACTAAAAACCAGTGTAACTAACATGCAAAGTTATCAGAAAAGTGGTGAATCACCTAGAAAGGAGTGAGCTCATAAATGACAACTAGTATGGCCTTAGAGATGGCAAAGCCTTTATCATAAACCTACTAGAGTTCTATGACAAGGTAACGTACGTAAGAAAGGTATGAGAGAAGGATGGGTATATTGCATATATTTGCATTTTAAGAAGTGTTTTGACAGAGTACCACAAAAATACGTTCCAAACTGGAGGGAAACAGAAAGTGATTCTTAAAAAAGAGGAGTCGGAAAGGATGAAAGTGACGAGTGAAGTTCCACAAGGACTGGAACTTCATCGTTCCTTCTGTTATGTCGTTCTCAAACGACATAACAGAAGGAATATTTAACCCCAGCAAGTACAAAGTTGTGAGTAATGGGATAGGCAAAAATAACCGTAGACGGGGTTCATGTTCGGTGGACAAAGGCGGCAAACCTCACACAAGAGAAGAAGCTCGCGGTGAGCACTGCAACAAGCATATCGCCTGAGGCGAACGTCAACCACATAACTATGACAGCAAATGTGCCTCAAGCATTTGTTATAAACTACAATAGACTTAGGTAACTGACAGTGACAATATGGTTTAAACAAATACGTGAGAATAGATTAGGATATATTCACTAAAAAAAGATTCGGTCCTGGGACCTTGATCAAGGTGTTCAAGCTCGTGTCATTCTCAAACCCAATCCAAGACTAGGCCTACGTAAGGCCTATATTGGAGTATGCAGCACCAGTATGGAACCAACACCTAGCCAAGAATTTAAAAAAATGGAGAAGGAACAAAGGTTTTCAACGAGCCTATGAGGAGAGATTACGGGAACTAAACTTGATGACATTAGAGAAACGAAGAACTTGAGGTGATATTGTAACAACGTACAAAATGCTGAAAGGAATAAATAGGATGAGCTTAGACAGACTGTTCGAAAGATGTAGCACCAGCATGGAACCCACACCTGGTCAACCACGTCAAGGCACCACACCTGGTCAACCACGTCAGGGCACCACACCTGGTCAACCACGTCAGGGCACCACACCTGGTCAACCACGTCAGGGCACCACACCTGGTCAACCACGTCAGGGCACCACACCTGGTCAACCACGTCAGGGCACCACACCTGGTCAACCACGTCAGGGCACCACACCTGGTCAACCACGTCAAGGCACCACACCTGGTCAACCACGTCAGGGCACCACACCTGGTCAACCACGTCAGGGCACCACACCTGGTCAACCACGTCAGGAAATTAGTCGTCCCGGAGCTAAGGGTCTTAAGAGGAGAGGTTAAGGGAAATCAACCTGACAATACTGGAGGACAGGAGAGATAGGAGGATATGATAACGACATATAAAATACTGAGAGAAAATGACAGGTTGGATAAAGAACAGGATGTTTCAGAGATGGGACACAGCAATAAAGGATCACAACTGGAAGTTGAAAACTCGGATGAGTCACAGGGATGTTAAGAAGTATTTCTTCAGCTATATAGTTGTTAGGAATTGGAACAATCTGGAAATTGTTCCAATGGAGGCAGGATGCATACAGAGCTATAAGAAGAGATACGACAAAGATCATAGAGCAGGGAGAGATAGGACCTAATAGCGACCAGCAAAGAGGCAGGGCCAGGAGCTGTGAATCGACTCCTGCAACCTGAAATAGGTGAGTACAAACAGGCGAGTACACACACACAAGTTATTACATAGTCTGCCTTAGGTCACTTAAGTATACAATATGGACGCTCCAGCTTTAATAGAGTAAACTTTGTCTTCCAGCAGAGAAGTGTAAAGATAGAGAGAGGGATGTGATCAGCTTGTTAAAGAGACTACACAGCAGAGTGGAGAGACTACCAGGTGAATGGAGAGACTACCAGGTGAGTGGAGAGACTACCAGGTGAGTGGAGAGACTACCAGGTGAGTGGAGAGACTACCAGGTGAGTGATGAAGCTGATTCTTGTTTTCTATCCTTTACAACGACAATATTACTATTAAGAGCAAATACTGAAATTATTATAAATAAGTTTTTCTTTCTATCTACATTCATAGAATATACGATGTGGCCTTTATAGTTATTTTTTTAGAGAATTTATGTGCTTATCTAGTCATATTTCCAAGTCTTGTGCTTGAGATATCCTTACATAAATAAGAAAAATATTGTAGGATTTTCAGATTTAAATAAGAGAAATACTGTAGGGTTTTCAGTTTTGAAGACCTTCAATAATACATATACATATATTGTATCGATGCAAGATATAAAACAACCACTGGGTGAGTTGAAAGATAGCTATCTTTCAACTCCCTCGCCTTGTACCTCCTCACAAAGTGCTTGAGTCTGCCCAGGTTGACATATTTCCTAAGATGTGCTCCTTCATATGATAACCCTATACTGCACGAATATGACAATATCCTGAGGCAGATTTTTACTAAAGTACTTAACCTTACTCTAGAAGATGGGCAGTGGGACCAAGCTACACTCCCAGTCAGACTAGGAGGCACTGGTGTCCGCAAGTCATCTCAGATTGCGCTACCTGATTTTCTGTCTTCATGCATTGCATCCAGAGGGCTTGTAGCAGCGATTCTCCCTGAACATCTTAGGGACAAGACTGGAGTCCAGAACCAAAAGTTCATTGACGGAGCCAGGATCTGGGATAATCTAACGGGCTCTGAAACCAGACATGCACCCCAACAACTACAAACAGTTGCACTGGGATGGCCCAATAGTGGAGAATATAGCCTCAACAGTGCTTCAGTGAGTCAGTGAAGGATAGAGCCCGCCTCCTGGCAGTGAGAGCTCATCATGCAGGGGACTTTCTGTTAGCTGTTCCCAACTCCATCCTTGGCACACGCCTTGACCCACAGACCATCCGCATTTGTGTTGTCCTATGACTTGCCGCCCCTATTCTCGCCGAACACAGGTGTATTTGTGGCAGTGAAGCAGCAGACCGATTCGGGTACCATGGTCTTGTGTGTCGTAAATCCGAGGGAAAGATTGCAAGACATGAGGACGTTAATAACATTATCAAGAGGAACCTCACAACAGCCGAATGCCCAGCAGTAAGGGAGCCACCCCAACTATGCAGATCTGATGGCAGCCAAAAGCGTCCAGATGGTTTCACCCTTCAAGCCTGGACAGATGGCAAGCAGGTGGTGTGGGACTACACATGTGCATCTACCTTGGCTGATACCTATCTCCAATACACCAGGGAGGAAGGAGGGGCAGCTGCCACCTTCAGGGAGTCCAAAAAGTTTATAAAAAATGGATAACTTGCCCATCATTAGATGTTTGTTCCCATAGGCTCAGAGACCCTTGGCTCATGGGGAAAGAGTGCATCTAAGTTCCTTAAGGAGCTAGGCAAAAGGCTCATCAGGGTAACTAGGGATCCCAGTGCAGCTAGTTTTCTGTTCCAGCGACTCAGCGCTGCTGTTCAGAGGGGTAATGCCTGCTGTGTTTTGGACACGCGCCCCAGCTCTGAGGAGCTGGATGAGATTCACGCATTATAATCAGTGACAAGCATGTAACAATATGTACTAGACATGTATCTCTCACACCTCGTGTACTGTATATGCCATCTTTACATCAACAAAGTATCTCTTAAATCTTTTGTACCATATTTTGTAATATATATATATATATATATATATATATATATATATATATATATATATATATATATATATATATATATATATATATATATATATATACATGCATACATTATAATATAGTTTTATATCTACAGAAGATGCACTTCAAGTTGATTTGAGGATGGCGTCGTGGCGACCGTGGGAAGAAGACCATGCCAATGGATGTAACAACTACCAGACAAGGTCATAACTCACACAATTGTTTCTTCATTATCATGGCCATACTGTAACAATTGAAAGAATTTATATAATTGAATGGTACAGATATAAACTCACGATGACAGACGGATAAACACACACACACACACCAGGAGCTGTGACTCGCCCCCTGTAACCACAACTAGGTGAACACACACACACGTGCACACATACAAACATGCACTCACACACACACACACACACACACACACACACATTGATGGAATAACAAATAAATTGTGAGGAGTGGCATGAAAGAATCAAGGAGACGTCCCCAGACATTCATAGCAGTCACAGAAACAAAACTCACCAGGATGATAACAGACGCAGTTTGATAGAGGAAGCAAAAGGGAAGGAGGAGTTGCACTGCTCATTAAATACCGATTGGATTTTGAGGAAATGGAAGGAGTGGACGAAATGGGCGAAAGGGACTACATAGAAGGTACAATTAGGTTTGGAGGATATAAGGTAGTCATTGCAGTGATGTACAACCCACCACAGGACTGCAGGAGGCCAAGAGAAGAATGTGACGAGAGCACCAGCGCAATGGAGGGCACACTAGTTGAGGTGGACAGAAGAGCTCACATGGGTAGAGCAAAGATACTAGTTATGGGTGATTTCAATCACAAAGAGATTGATTGGGAAAACCTAGAGAGCCAAGATGATGTATGCGGTACTGGAAAACCTCATGCATCAACATGTTAGGGACACTACTAGAGAGATAGGTGGGGATGAACCAGCAAGACTGGACCTAGTTTTCACCCTGAGTAGCTCGGACATCGAGGACATCACATATGAAAGGCTTCTCGGAGATAGTGATCACGTGGTTCTGAGCTTTGAATACATAGTAGAGTTACAAGTGGAAAGGGTAACAGGAGAAATGGGAGAAACCAAACTGCAAAAGGGATAACTAAACAGGCATGAGGAACTACCTGCAGGAGGATGAGTGGGAAAGAGAACTGGTAGGAAAATCAGTAAACGAAATGATGGAATACATGACAACAAAATGCAAGAAGGCAGAGGAGAGGTTTGTTCCCAAGGGCAACGGAAATAATGAGAAGACCAGAACAAGCCCTTGGTTTACCCAAAGATGTAGGGAGGCAAAAACTAAGTGCACTAGAGAATGGAAAGAGTATAGAAAACAAAGGACCCAGGAAAATAAGAGATTAGTCGAGGAGCCAGAAACAAGTATGCACAGATAAGGAGGAAGGCCCAGTGACAGTACGAAAACGACATAGCATCGAAAGTCAATTCTGACCCGAAACTGTTGTATAGCCATATCAGGAGGAAGACGACAGTCAAGGACCAGGTAATCAAGCTTAGGAAGGAAGGTGGGGAGCTCACAATAAACGACAAAGAAGTAAGTGAGGAGTTCAACATGAAATTTAAGGAAGTATTTACATTGGAGATAGAAAGGATTCTGGGAAGTCAGAACAGGGGGTGCACCAACAAGGGATATACCAACAACTGCAGTATGAGATATACACACCTGAGAATGAGGTTAAGCTGCTAAATGAACTTGAAACCTCAAAGGTGGTATGACCAGACAACAACTCTCCATTGATCCTTAGAGAGGGAGCAGAGACGCTGTGTATGCCACTAACAACAATATTCAACACATCCATACCTGAGGTATGGAAAACGGCAAATGTAGTCCCCATTAATAAGAAAGGAGACAGACATGAGGCACTAAACTGCAGACCAGTATCACTGACGTGTATAGTATGCAAAGTCATAGAGAAGAATATGAGAAGGAGAGTGGTGGAGCACCTAGATAGGAACAAGCTTAAAAACGACATCCAGCACAGATTCAGGGAAGGAAAATCCTGTGTCACAAACCCACTGGAGTTTTATGACAGGGTAGCAGAGGTAAGACACGAGAGAGAAGAGTGGGTAGATTGTATTTTCTTGGATTGCAAGAAGGCCTTCGACACAGTTTCTCACAAGAGATTTGTGCTAAAGCTAGAGGATCAGGCACGCACAACAGGAAAGGCACTGCAATGGATCAGAGAATACATGACAGGGAGGCAACAGCTAGTCATGGTGTGTAACGAAGTGTCAGAGTGGGTGCCTGTGACGAGCGGGGTTCCACAGGGGTCAGTCCTATGACCAGTGCTGTTTTTGGTAAATGTGAATGACATAACGGAAGGGATAGACTCAGCAGTGTCCCTGTTTGCAGATGATGTGAAGTTAATGAGGAAAATTAATTTTGATGACGATCAGGCAGGACTACAAAGAGGCCTGGAGAGGCTGCAAGCCTGGTCCAGCAACTGGCTCCACGAATTTAACCCAGCCAAATGCAAAGTAAGGAAGATTGGGAAAGGGCAAAGAAGACTTCAGACAGAGTATGGGCTAGGTGGCCAAAGACTGCAAGCCTCACTCAAGAAAAAGGATCTTTTGGTGAGTATAATACCGAGCACATGTCCTGAGGGGCACATCAACCCTATAACTGCTGCAGGATATGGGCGCCTGGCAAACCTAAGAATATCATTCCGTTACCTCAGTTAGGAATCGTTCAAAACTCTGTACACCGTGTACGCCAGTCCCGTATTGAAGTATGGAGCACCAGTTTTTAACCCACACCTGGTCAAGCACGTCAAGAAATTAGAGATAGTGCAAAGGTTTGCAAGAAGACTAGTGCTAGAGCTAAGGGAAATGTCCAGCGAAGAAAGGTTAAGGGAAATCGGCCTGACGACACTGGAGGAGAGGAGGGATAAGGGAGACATGATAACGCCATATAAAATACTGCGAGGACAGGTAGACAGGTGGACAGTTACAGGATGTACCAGAGATGGGACACAGAAGCAAGTGGTCACAATTGGAAGTTGAAGACTGACTCAGAAGAGTCAAAGGGATGTTAGGAAGTATTTATTCAGTCACAGAGTTGTCAGGAAGTGGAATAGTCTAGAAAGTGACGTAGTGGAGGCAGGAACCATACAGTTTTAAGACGATGTTTGATAAAGCTCATGGAGCAGAGATTGAGAGGACCTAATAGCGATTAGTGAAGAGGTGGGGTCAGGAGCTATAACTCGACCCCTGTAACCACAAACAGGTGAGTACAAATAGGTGAGTACGTACACACACAAAGAAAACACACATAAACAGCAGACATGCACCACAAACCCTGTTCCATTAACACAAAACGTGGGGGCCCAGAGGGGAAGTGGAAGACTCAGTGCATCAGAGGAAAATGGACCTGGAAAGGAAGAATGGATTGAAGAGCAATGAAAAAGGATGGAACAAGAATGGAAACTCAAACTAAGTGAGATTTCTGCAGAAATGGAGAGGAGGATGGAATCAGAGAAGGAGAAATGGGAATCACGAGCTGAAGCTTCTGAAACCAAGATACTTGCCCTAGAAGACGGAGTATATACATTCAAGTGCATTACAGGGCCAGTGGCTACAGGGGACACCCATTTTAAATGAGGGGCCCAATGGAAAGGAAGGAGACAAGACTTACACTAAGTCCCTGTCAGACCACCAAGCAAGTCTGAGGAATGAAAGGGACAAGATGTTAGGTACAGGGACAACAGTAAGTGAGGTGACTGCAGGTAGAGAAGATGACAGGTTCCATGCAGAGGCACGGCCAAGCCTCCAAGAGTCACAAGAAATAATAAGTGAGACAATGGCTATGTACAAACATGACCCAGAGACATGGAGGGAAAGGCAGTGGGAGGAGGAGAGGGAAAGGTCAGTATTCATGAACTTTAGGAGAGTGAAAAAAGGACACACAATGAAAGACAGCTGAAAGAAAGACAAGAGATTGAAAACATCACCAAAGAAATATGCAAGGAGGACGTGACTGAGATAATAAATTTTAAGAAAATAGAGGGGTAACTGAGGGTGAGAAATCGGCCGGTCAAACTAATTTTCAAGACAGAAACGATCAGGAGAAATCACAGTTGAAGGAATCATCAACATACAAGAGGGTGTTCCTAGACTGCAATAGAAAGAGAACAGAATGACAGCAGCTGAGGAGAGGACTCAGAAACGAAAGAGACTAGAGTGACAAGAACAGAGTCAGCAGAGAACAACCAGAGCTGAGCAGAGCAACAAGCACAAACACCAACAGAACCACCCTCAGAACCCCACATCCAAGCATATTATTCCAATATGAACAACAATCCACACTCATAGCCCCCACCCCACACTCTGCAGTAGAATTCCAAAGCACCCTGCCAGGTCCCCCACTCCCCAACCCCCACAGACCCCCAGAATGCAGTGTTGGGAAGGAAACTGAAGGTATGATACACCAACGCTGATGGAATAATGAACAAGTGGGAGGAGTGGCACAAAATAAACAAAGAGGAAACACCAGACATCATAGCTTTCACAGAAACCAAACTCATGGGTATAATAACAAATGTCATCTTTCCAACCAAGTATCAGATCCTGAGGAAAGACAAAGGAAACAGAGGGGGTGGAGGAGGGACACTGCTCATAAAAAAAACAATGGGATTTTGAGGAGCTGCAGAGAGGAGACACAGTAAAAGCAGGAGACTGCATAATAGAAACACTTCAGTCTGGAGGTCCCAAGGTTGTAATTGCAGTGATGTATTATCCGCTGCTGAATAGCAGGAAACTTGGACAAGAATATGATGAGAGTAAAAGAGCGATGGTTGACACACTGGCTGAAGTAGGTAGAAGGGCCCATGTAGGCAGGGCAAAGCTACTGACTGTGGGTAACTTCATTTAGTCAGAAAGAAACTGACTGGGAAAACCAGAAGCCACAAGGATAAGATAATGGAGGTGGTACTGGAAAACCTCATGCATGAACACGTTAGGGAGACTACCAGAGAGTGAGAATAGGACGAACCAGCTAGACTGGACCTAGTATTCACCTTGAGCAATGCAGATATTGAGGACATCACATACGAAAGGCCCCTCGGAGCTAGTGATCACGTGATTCTGAGCTTTGAATACATAATGGAGTTACAAGTGGAGAGGGAAGCAGGAAGGGCAGGGCAAACGAAACCAAACTGTAAGAGAGAGGGGACTACACAGGCATGAGGAACATCCTGTATGAAGTTCTGTGGGACAGAACTGGCAGGAAATCAGTAAATGAGATGATGGAATATGTGACAATAATATGTAAGGCAACAGAGAAGAGGTTTGTACCCAAGGGCATCAGACATAACGAGAAAGCCAGGACGAGCCCTTGATTCATCCGGAGGTGTAGAGAGGCTAAACCCAAATGCAATAGAGAATGGAAGAAGTATAGGAGGCATAGAACCCAGGAGAATAAGGAGAGTAGTCGAAGAGCCAGAAATGAATATGCACAGGTAAGGAGGGAGGCCCAGTAACAATACGAAAATAACATAGCAGCGAAAGTCAAATCCGACCCAGATCTGTTGTAGAGCCACATCAGGAGAAAAACAACAGTAAAAGACCAGGTAATCAGGCTGAAGAAGGAAGGAGGGGAGCTCGCAAGAAATGACCGAGAAATATATGAGGAGTTCAACAAGAGATTTAAAGAAGTATTCATAGTGGAGACAGAAAGGACTCCAGAAACACAAAGTGGTGGGTACTCCATCAAGTGCTGGACACAATATACACAACCGAGGAGGAGGTGAAGAGGCTGTTAAGCGAACTAGACACCTCAAAAGCGATGGGGCCAGATAACATCTCTCCATGGGCCCTGAGAGAGGGAGCAGAGGCTTCCTAGTACCACTAACAACAATCTTCAACACACCTATCGACACATCGAAGACAGCAAATGTAGTCCCATTTTTTAAAAAAAGAGACAGACATGCAGCATTAAACTACATACCACTATCACTGACATACATAGTATGCAAAGTCATGAAGAACATTAACAGGAGAAATTAGACACATATGCAACACTTGGGTATCTTTATCCTCAATAAAGATACCCAAGTGTTGCATATGTGTCTAATTTAACAACTTGTCGGTTCTCTGAACCATTCATCTACATTAACAGGAGAAGAGTGGAGGAGCATCTAGAAAGGAATGAGCTATTGTGCGACAACCAGCACGAAAAATACTGTCACGAACCTCCTGGAGTTCTATGAGAAGGTGACAGCAGTAAGACAAGAGTGAGAGAGGTGGGTAGATTGCATCTTCTTGGACTGTAAAATGGCTTTTGACACAGTTCCACACAAGAGATTGGTGCAAAAGCTAAAGACCAGGCAGGTATAACAGGGAAAGCACTACAATGGATCAGAGAATACTTGACAGGAAGGCAACAGCAAGTCATACTACGTGACGAGGTGTCGGAGTGGGCGCCTGTGACGAGCGGGGTTCCACAGGGATCAATTCTTGGATCAGTGCTCTTTCTGGTATATATGAACGACATGACGGAAGGAATAAACTCAGAAGTTTCTCTGTTTGGAGACGATGTGAAGTTCATGAGGAGAATTCAGTTGGAGAAGAACCAGGCAGGACTACAAAGGTAACTGGACAGGCTACAGGCCTGGTCTAGCATCTAGCTACTGGAGTTCAACCCCGCCAAGTGAAAAATCATGAAGATCGGGGAACGTCAAGGAAGACCACAGACAGAATACAGCCTGAGAGGCCAAAGATTACAAAATTATCTTAAGGAAAAATATCTTGGGGTGAGTATAATGCAGAACATATCTCCTGAGGCGCACATCTCAGTAATTAGTCGTTCATGACTCTGTACACCGTGTACGTTAGGCCTATATTAGGGTATGCAACACCAGTTTCGAACCCGCACTTAAGCAAGTCAGGAAATTAGAGAAAGTGCAAAGGTTTGCAACAAGACTAGTCCCGGAACTAAGGGGCATGTCCTGCTAGGAGAGGGTAAAGGAAATTGACCTTACGACACTGGAAGACAGGAGGGACAGGGAGGACCTGAAAACGAAATATAAATACTGAGGAATCGACAAAGTGGACAGAGATAAGATGTTTCAGAGATAGGACACAGCGACAAGGGGTCACAATTAGAAGTTGAACACTCAGATGAGTCACAGAGATGTTAGGAAGTATTTTTTCAGTCACAGAGTTGTCAGGCAGTGGAATAGTCTGGAAAGTGAGGTGGTGGAGGCAGGATCCATACATAGTTTTAAGGAGAAGAATGATAAAGCTTACAGAGCAAGGAGTGAGTGACCCAGTAGAGACCAGTGAAAAGGCGGGGGCCAAGAGCTATGACTCGACCCCTGCAACCACAACTAAGTGAGAACAATTAGTTGAGTACACACTCACATACATACTCACTCACTCACACGCTCACACACACACACACACACAGAGGCTGCTAAGCGTGCTAGATACCTCAAAGGCGATGGGGCCGGATAACATCTCTCCATGGGTCCTGAGACAAGGAGCAGAGGCGCTATGTGTACCCCTAACAACAATATTCAACACATCTATCGAAACAGGGCAACTACCTGAGGTATGGAAATCAGCAAATGTAGTTCCAATTTTTAAAAAAAGAGACAGGAACGTAGCACTAAACTACAGACCAGTGTGACTGACATGTATAGTATGCAGGAGAAGAGTGGTGGAGCACCTAGAAAAGAATGAGATTATCAACGATGGCCAACACAGTTTCAGGGACGGGAAATCCTGTGTCACAAACCTACTGGAGTTCTACGACAGGGTGACAGCAGTAAGACAAGAGAGAGAGAGGGGTGGGTAGATTGCATATTCTTGGACTGTAAGAAAGCGTTTGACACAGTTCCACACAAGAGATTAGTGCAGAAGCTGGAGGACCAAACAGGGGTAACAGGGAAGGCACAACAGTGGATAAGGGAATACCTGTCAGGAAGACAGCAACGAGTCATGGTACGTGGCGAAGTGTCAGAGTGGGCGCCGGTGACGAGTGGGGTTCCACAGGGGTCAGTCCTAGGACCAGTGCTGTTTCTGGTATTTGTGAACGACGAGGACCAGGCCGAACTACAAAGGGATCTGGACATGCTGCAAGCCTGGTCCAGCAATTGGCTCCTGGAGTTCAACCCCACCAAGTGCAAAGTCATGAAGATTGGGGAAGGGCAAAGAAGACCGCAGACGGAGTACAGTCTAGGGGGGCCAGAGACTACAAACCCCAATCAAAGAAAAAGATCTTGGGATGAGTATAACACCAGGCACATCTCCTGAGGCACACATCAACCAAATAACTGCTGCTGCATATGGGCGCCTAGCAAACCTAAGAACAGCATTCCGACATCTTAATAAAGAATCGTTCAGGACCCTGTACACTGTGTACGTTAGGCCCATACTAGAGTAAGCAGCACCAGTTTGGAACCCACATCTAGCCAAACACGTAAAGAAGCTAGAGAAAGTGCAAAGTTTTGCAACAAAACTAGTTCTGGAGTTAAGGGGTATGTCGTATGAGGAGAGGTTAAGGGAAATCGACCTGACGACACTGGAGGACAGGAGAGATAGGGGAGACATGATAACGACATATAAGATACTGAGAGGAATTGACAAGGTGGACAGAGACACAATGTTCAAGAGATGGGACACAGCAACAAGGGGACACAGTTCGAAGTTAAAGACTCAGATGAATCACAGGGATGTTAGGAAGTATTTCTTCAGTCACAGAGTGGTCGGGAAGTGGAATAGTTTGGGAAGCGATGTAGTGGAGGCAGGTTTCATACATAGCTTTAAGAACAGGTATGATAAAACTCATGGCGCAGGGAGAGTGACCCAGTAGCGGCCAGAGAAGAGGCGGGGCGAGGAGCCCTTCAACTCGACCCCTGCAACCACAACTAGGTGAGTACACACGCTATGAATCGACCCCTGCAACCACAACTAGGTGAGTAAAACTAGGTGAGTACACACACACATATACACGTACTCAGACAAACCTAACCTATCACATTAGATCATAAAACCCTCCCCTCCACCACACACATTTTTACACAAAGCTGAAGGAGCTAGAGCATCCTAACAGGATAAAAAAAATGGGATCTCAAAAGGGAGGACGTAAAGGCAAGGGAACTGAGGATGGTTGGTGTGAAAAGGAAGAATGGGTAGAACGGCTCAAGAACAAAATGGATAAATAATGGGAAAATATGTTAAATGAGCTTTACAATAACATGTTAGAGAAGATATCTGCAGAGAGCAAAAAGTGGGAATCGCGAGCTGTAGTAGCTGAGGCAAAGATACAAAGTCTGGAGGAAGAAATGGATGTGCTGAAGCAAGATATAAAGATGAGGTCTGAAAGGAGCAAGGTGACTGAAATGGGAACATCAGTTGGCAGCGAGGGGACTGAAGGAGGGGATGGAGCGAAGAAGTCTTTAGCAGAAGTACTATCAGGTCATCAAAGTGTCCAGGAGATAAGGGAAACAACAAAGGAGATGCTTAAATCAGATCCAGAGATACTGAGAGAAAAGAAATGGGAAGAAGAGAGGGAGAGGTCAATAATTATTCATGGGCTTCAGGAGGCTGAAGGGAAGACCTATGATGAAAGAAAGCTTTGGGAGGAAACAGAGATTAAGAGTATCATTGCAATAACAGGAGAGAAGGACATGTCTCAGGTAGAAAATTTTCACAGACTTGGGGGTATTCGAGGGAAAAAAATCGACCAATCAAATTGACATTCAAGACGGAAGTGGTAAGGAACAAGATACTACAACAGAAGCCAATGTTAAAAGACTCTCAGGAATATCAACAAGTGTACCTCAATCGAGACAGAACACAAAAAGAAAGGGAAAAACTGAAAGTGAGAGCAAGACGAAATCAGTGGAAGGAAAGAGAGACAGAACAGGCAACGACAGACAGGAAAGAACAGCCTCTGGGGGAACATCAAATAAATATGCTTTTAGAAACCCCTCAACCCCTGTCACCATATATCAACCAAATACAATAACCACAAACAAACCACACATCATAGCCCCCACCCCCCTAAGCACTAATTTCACAATCACAGCAGCTTCCCATAATCTGCCCTGCCTCCCACCTCCCCAGCCTGCACCTTCCTCTCCCATATCCCAAAATGCAGTAATGGAAAGGAAGCTAAAGGTATGGTACACCAATGCAGATGGAATAACAAATAAGAGTGAAGAGTGGCAAGAACGAATCACTGATGCATCACCTGACATCATAGCACTAACAGAGACAAAACTTATAGGGGTGGGAACAGAGGCAATCTTTCCACCTGGATATCAGATCCTGAGGAAAGACAGAGAGAACAGAGGAGGGAGAGAAGTAGCGCTGCTCATCAAAAAACAGTGGAGTTTTGAGGAAGTGGAGGAATGGACAGAAGGGAAACAGAAGACTTCGTTGTTAGAACACTTCAGACTAGGGGTCCAAAGGTGATGATAGCAGTGATGTATAACCCACCACTGAACAGCAGGAGGACAAGACAAGAGTATGATGTGCACAATAGGGCAATGGTGGATACTAGCTGAAGTGGCCAGGAGGGCTCATATGGGTAGGAGAAAATTACTCATAATGGGGGATTTCAATCATAAAGAGATTGACTTGGAAAACCTAGAGCCACATGGGGGACCAGAAACATGGAGGGCTAAGATGTTGGAGACTATTGGAGAACTTCATGCACCAACATGTTAGGGATACAACCAGAGAGAGAGGAGAGGATGTTGCAGCAAGTCTGGATCTCATATTCACCTTCAATAGCTCAGACAGGGGATATCACAAACGAAAGACCCTTTGGTGCTAGTGATCATGATGTCCTGAGTTTTGAATACCTTGTAGAGTTACAAATGGAGAATGCAGCAGCGTGAGAACAACGAGAGAAGCCGAACTTCAAAAAAGAGAACTACATAGGAATGAGAAGTTTCCTGCATGAAGTGCAGTGGGAAAGAGAACTAGAGGGAAAGACAGTAAATGAAATGATGGAACTAGTGACCACTAAGTGCAAGGAGGCAGAGGAGAAGTTCATACCAAAGGGTAACAGAAAAAATAGTAAGACCAGAGTGAGCCCATGGTTTAACTGGAGGTGTAAAGAAGCTAAAGCCAAGTGTGCTAGTGCATGGAAAAGGTATAGAAGGTAAAGGACTCAAGAAAACAAGGAGTTGGGCAGAAGAACCAGAAATGAATATGCTGGGATAAGGAGAGAGGCCCAGAGGCAATACGAGAACGACATAGCATCAAAAGCCAAATCTGAACCAAAGTTGTTATAGTGTCACATTACGAGAAAAACAACAGTCAAGGACCAGGTAATCAGGCTGAGAAAAGAAGGAGGGGAGCTCACAAAGAGTGACCAGGAAGTATGTGATGAACTAAACACAAGATTTAGAGAAGTATTTACGGTAGAGACAGGGATGCTTCCAGCAAATTGTGGAGGTAGGGTGCACCAGCAGGTGCTGGACACAATACACATAACCAAGGTGGAGGTGATGAAACTGCTAGGTGAACTAGATACCTCAAAGGCGGTGGGCCCAGATAACATATCTCCTTGGATACTAAGAGAAGGAGCAAAGGAACTGTGTGTGCCGGAACTGTGGGGCGTGGAAGACAGCAAATGTAGTTCCAATTTTTAAGAAGGGAGACAGACAGGAAGCGTTAAACTATCGACCAGTGTCTCTGACTTGTATAGTATGTAAAGTAATGGAAAAGATCATCAGGAAGAGTTGTGGAACATATTGAAAAGATTGGGCTCATACATGACAATCAGCACGGCTTCAGAGATGGGAAATCCTGTGTCACAAATCTACTTGAGTTCTACGATAAGGTAACAGAAGTAAGACAGGAGAGAGAGGGATGAGTAGATTGCATCTTTTTGGACGGCAAGAAGGCTTTTGACACAGTACCACACAAGAGACTGGTGCAAAAATTAGAGGAGCAGGCAGGAATAATAGGGAAAGAACTGCAATGGATCAGGGAATACCTAACAGGAAGGAAACAACGAGTGTTGGTACGTGATGAAGTGTCAGAGTGGGTGTGTGTCGAGTGGGGTTCTACAAGGGTCATTCCTAGGTCCGGTGCTGTTTCTTATATATGTGAATGACATGATGGAAGGAATAGATTCAGAAGTGTCACTGTTCGCTGATGATGTGAAACTGATGAGGAGAATACAAGCGGACGAGGATCAGTCAAGATTACAAGGGAAAGGACAAAGAAGATCACAAATGGAGTACCGCCGAGAAGGTCAAAGGCTGCAAAACTCACTCAAGAAAAAGGAATTTGGGGTGAGCATCATACGGAGCACATCTCCTGAGAGGCACATAAACCAAATAACTGCTGCAGTATATAGGCGCCTAGCAAAACTGAGAATAGCATAGCGATACCTAAGTAAGGAGGCATTCAAGACAGTGTACACTGTATTAATATTGGTAGAATTATCGACAATACGTTAAGTAAAAGGAAACAAGTGCAACTAATGTGACATTTTGTTGTGGCAACGTTTCGCTCTCCAGGAGCTTTGTCAAGCCGTTACAAGCAATACATGGACACAGAGGGTATATATAGGCTTTGTTTGAGGTGTAGTACTAGTGAAAGTAGTAGTAGTAATTATACAGGTGGTGGAAAAGTCAGTTGGTTCATGAGTAAAAAGGCTACAAAAGCTGTGGCTTGGGTAGCATAAAAATAGGTGGAGCAAATGTATATGCTTGGATTTGAGAAGGCGTCTCTCAGTGTCCCTTCTCTATTACATAAGAACATAAGAAAGGAGGAACACTGCAGCAGACCTGTTGGCCCAAACTGGGCATGTTCTTTTATGTAGTAGCAATTATGTGATGGTAGGGTTCACTGTTTTCAGAGGGATTCACAACAAACACACATACACAGACACACACACAGGCACACAGACACACACAGACACACACACACGTAGATGAATGGTTCAGAGAACCGACAAGTTGATAAATTAGACACATATGCAACACTTGGGTATCTTTATTGAGGAAACGTTTCGCCACACAGTGGCTTCATCAGTCCAATACAAAGTAGAAAGTAGTAAGAAGAGGAGGAGTTTGAGGTAATGCCCTCGGCCTCGTTTGTATCAATATCCCAAGATGTTGCTGTGTCAGACAGGATGTAGATGAATGGTTCAGAGAACCGACAAGTTGGGATCTTGATACAAACGGATTCTTCAACACTTGTCCAAACCTTTGGACAAGGACCTACTTCGACTAGTGGATGGTACCACTATGACCCCGCCTCCTCCTGCTTCGCCTCACCTGTCTACAGTATATAAGCAACTTCTATTTGCCTTATGCTGTACTTACTTCAAGAGGGACTGATTACCTTAAACTCCTCCTCTTCTTACTACTTTCTACTTTGTATTGGACTGATGAAGCCACTGTGTGGCGAAACGTTTCCTCAATAAAGATACCCAAGTATTGCATATGTGTCTAATTTAAAACATAAACTCACAAAATAGCATTGTTAGGAAGTATTTCTTCAGTCATAGAGTTGTCAGAAAGTGGAATAGTCTGGCAAGTGAAGTAGTGGAGGCAAAAACCATACATACTTTTAAGACGATGTATGATAAAGCTCATGGAGCAGGGAGAGAGAGGACCTAGTAACAGTCAGTGAAGAGGCGGGGCCAGGAGCTGAGTCTCGACCCCTGCAACCACAAATTGGTGAGTACAACACAACAAACATACACAACACAACACACACAACACAACATACACAACACAACATACACAACACAACATACACAACACAACATACACAACACAACATACACAACACAACATACACAACAAAACACAACATACACACACAACAATAACAAACAACATACACACAAACACAACATACACAACACAACATACACAACAAAACACAACACAAACACAACACAAACAACAACACAACACAACATAACAACACAACATACACAACACAACATACAACACAACATACACACAAACACAACATACACAACACAAACATACACAACAAAACACAACATACACAAACACAACATACACAACACAACATACACAACACAACATACACAACACAACACAACATACACAACACAACATACACAACAAAACACAACATACACAACACAACATACACAACACAACATACACAACAAAACACAACATACACAACACAACATACACAACAAAAAACAACATACACAACACAACATACACAACACAACATACACAACAACAACATACACAACACAACATACAACACAACATACACAACACAACATACAACACAACATACACAACACAACATACACAACACAACATACACAACACAACATACACAACACAACATACACACAACACAACATACACAAACAACATACAAACAACATACACAACACAACATACACAACACAACATACACAAACACAACACACACAACACAAACATACACAACAACATACACAACACAACATACACAACACAACATACACAACACAACATACACAACACAACAAAACACAACACACATACACAATAAACATACACAACACAACATACACAACACAACATACACAACACAACATACACAACACACACAAACAACATACACAACATACACAACACAACATACACAACACAACACAACATACACAACACAACATACACAACACAACATACACAACACAACATACACAACACAACATACACAACACAACATACACAACACAACATACACAACACAACATACACAACACAACATACACAACACAACATACACAACACAACATACACAACAAAACACAACATACACAACACAACATACACAACACAACATACACAACATACAACATACACAACACAACATAACAACAAACATACAACATACACAACACAACATACACAACACAACACAACATACACAACACAACACAACACACACAACACAACATACACAACACACACAACAACACATACACAACACAACATACACAACACAACATACACAACACAACATACACAACACAACATACACAACACAACATACACAACACAACATACACAACACAACATACACAACACAACATACACAACACAACATACACAACACAACAAACACAACACAACATACACAACAAAACACAACATACACAACACAACATACACAACACAACATACACAACACAACACAACATACACAACACAACATACACAACACAACATACACAACACAACATACACAACACAACATACACAACACAACATACACAACACAACATACACAACACAACATACACAACACAACATACACAACACAACATACACAAAACAACATACACAACACAACATACACAACACAACAAACACAACACAACATACACAACACAACATACACAACACAACATACACAACACAACATACAACCAACTAACACACAACATACACAACACAACATACACAACACAACATACACAACACAACATACACAACACAACATACACAATACAACATACACAACACAACATACACAACACAACATACACAACACAACATACACAACACAACATACACAACACAACATACACAACACAACATACACAACACAACATACACAACACAACATACACAACACAACATACACAACACAACATACACAACACAACATACACAACACAACATACACAACACAACATACACAACACAGCATACACAACACAACATACACAACACAACATACACAACACAACATACACAACACAACATACACAACACAACATACACAACACAACACAACATACACAACACAACATACACAATACAACATACACAACACACACACACATATACACACAACACACACACACACACACACACACAGAAGGGTGGGTTGATTGCATTTTCCTGGACTGCAGGAAGGCCTTCGACACAGTTCCTCACATGAGATTAGTAAAGAAGTTGGAAGAACAAGCAGGTATAACAGGAAGGGCACTGGAATGGATCAGGGAATACCTCAAAGGGAGGCAACAACGGGTCATGGTGCGTGGTGAGGTATCACAGTGGGCGCCTGTGACGAGCGGTGTACCGCAGGGGTCAGTCCTAGGACCATTGTTATTCCTGGTATATGTAAATGGCATGACGGACGGGATAGACTCAGAAGTGTCTCTATTCGCGGATGATGTGAAAATAATGAGGAGAATCACATCGGAAGAGGACCAGGCAGGGCTTCAAACAGAACTGGACAAGCTCGACATCTGGTCTAGCAGTTGGCTTCTCGAATTCAATCCCTCCAAATGCAAAGTCATGAGGATCGGAGAAGGGCAAAGAAGACCGCTGACAGAGTACAAGCTAGGCGGACAAAGGCTACAAACCTCGGCAAAGGAGAAAGACCTTGGAGTGAGTATAACGCCAAGCACGTCTCCGGAGGCACACATCAACCAGATAACTGCGGCAGCATATGGGCGTCTGGCAAACCTTAGATTAGCGTTCCGTTACCTTAACAAGGAATCGTTCAAGACACTGTATACCGTATACGTCAGGCCCATACTAGAATATGCAGCACCAGTCTGGAACCCACACCTGGTCAAGCACGTAAGGAAACTAGAGAAAGTGCAAAGGTTTGCGACAAGGTTAGTTCCACAACTCAGGGGTCTGTCTTATGAAGAATGATTGAGGGAAATAGGACTAACAACACTGGAGGAAAGAAGGGTCAGAGGAGACATGATAACGACATACAAAATACTGCGGGGAATTGACAAGGTAGATAGTGACAGGTTGTTTCAGAGAGGAACACAGAAACAAGGGGACACAACTGAAGCTGAAGACTCAGATGAGTCAAAGGGATGTCAGAAACATTCTTCAGCCACAGAGTAGTCAGGAAGTGGAATGGACTAGAGAAAGATATAGTGGAGGCAGGAACCATCATAGTTTTAAGACAAGGTATGATAAAGCCATGAGCAGGGAGAGCAGAGACCCAGTAGCAGACAGCAAGAGGCGGGCAGGAGCTGAGTCTCGACCTGCAACACAATTAGTGAGTACAATTAGGTGAGTACAACACACACACACACACACACACCACACAACTAGAGAAAGTGCAAAGGTTTGCGACAAGGTTAGTTCCACAACTCAGGGTCTGTCCTATGAAGAAAGGTTGAGGGAAATAGGACTAACAACACTGGAGGAAAGAAGGGTCAGAGGAGACATGATAAGACATACAAAATACTGCGGGGAATTGACAAGGTAGACAGTGACAGGATGTTCCAGAGAGGGAACACAGAAACAAGGGGACACAACTGGAAGTGAAGACTCAGATGAGTCAAAGGGATGTTAAGAACATTTCTTCAGCCACAGAGTAGTCAGGAAGTGGAATGCTAGAGAAAGATATAGTGGAGGCAGGAACCATACATAGTTTTAAGACAAGGTATGATAAAGCTCATGGAGCAGGGAGAGCAGAGACCCAGTAGCGGACAGCGAAGAGGCGGGGCCAGGAGCTGAGTCTCGACCCCTGCAACCACAATTAGGTGAGTACACACACACACATTAGGTGAGTACACACACACACACCACACACACACGTGCGCACGCACACATAATACAATCATAAAGAAAGAAAAAAAATCGAAGGGAAAATATCCAGTATTCTAGGACTGGTGTTGTCTTGAAACAAGTGTGGACAATAAGGGTTTAAATTGTTCACCTGGTAGCATAGTGCAATCCTAGAGCGGTATTTGAAGCACAATTAATATGAATAGAATAAATATAGAAGAGAATAAATGGAAGGGGAACCAGAGTGCCAGGAGTGCCACTACAACGGGAATCATCATGCAGCCATAACAGAGCCGGGATCCCAGACCACACCTCTGCCAGACATGACGTCAAATCACCTTTTTGTTGTTGCATGTTGTGTGATTAGCATTTGGTCCTGCATCACTGGTACCTGGGGTCATAAACCCTACTCTGGAGAGCTGAATATCATACACAGAACACTTAACATTCAGTTAGAAAGAGAAGCTGGGTAGGAAATTGTGGGTCACCACATGCTATGCCAACACACACACACTAGTGAGTGTGCGTGCAGGTGCTTAGGTCAGACTAAACTACCAGTAAATAAACATACATTAACATAGCTGCTAAATAAGGGTAGGAGCAGGACAAAGGTTTCCAGAACTGAAAGAGATTTAACTCACACAAAGACAGTGTGTACATACGAAGTGATTCACACACACACACACGAGGCAGTATTCTTTAACGGTGCTCCTCAGCATTTAGCGCTCTAGTTCCGGTTCTAGCAAATTGTCAGTGATCATTGTACACCATATAGTCAGTGAACATACCTACAAGAGTATAGCAAGGTTTTCAGAGTCTGAAAAAGGTGATAAGGTCAGATAATTTACAATTTAAGTTTGAATGTGCGAGTTGTTTACTGGAGTGTGTGAGGAGCAAAGAGGCGACTGGTCAGCGCTGCTGGCGGCAGTGTTGCCATAACAGATCCAGGTCCAGGTTGTGACCTTAATCAGAAAAGCGTGCAAATATCTGGTCAGCGATAGCCGTAGTGTAGTGATATAGTCGTTAATGTGCGATTTGGATAAGAAAGAAAAATTAAACAAAAACAGTCAATTTTCCGGCAGTTGTTGATACCGAAGTGAGCTGTGAATTACAGATAATATTATATGGCCCTGGTTATGACAACAGTAATAAGAAAAAAACGTGGATCAGTGACAAAAACCGGAAAGTATTATAAGTAGAGAATAATAAAAAAGTGTTATAGACATCCTACATTATCAGAAGACACCACGAGGTTTCAGCTACTCCTGTGAACCACGACTCAAATTCTCATATATATGTGGTTATGGTCTGTGTCTTTGTTTTTTGTGCCTCGCCCAGCTGGTTGTATATGATCACTATTCTGCTTCTGAGTGCTACCTCTAGTGCCCAGCTGGTTGTATATGATCACTCCTCTGCCTCTGAATGCTACCTCTAGTGCCCACCTGGTTGTATATGATCACTCTTCTGCCTATGAGTGCTACCTCTAGTGCCCAGCTGGTTGTATATGATCACTCTCCTGCCTCTGAGTGCTACCTCTAGTGCCCAATTGGTTGTATATGATCACTCTTCTGCCTATGAGTGCTACCTCTAGTGCCCAGCTGGTTGTATATGATCACTCTTCTGCCTCTGAATGCTACCTCAAGTGCCCAGCTGGTTGTATATGATCACTCTTCTGCCTCTGAGTGCTACCTCTAGTGCCCACCTGGTTGTATATGATCACTCTTCTGCCTCTGAGTGCTACCTCTAGTGCCCAGCTGGTTGTATATAATCACTCTTCTGCCTATGAGTGCTGCCTTTAGTGGCCAGCTGGTTGTATATGATCACTCTTCTGCCTCTGAGTGCTACCTCTAGTGCCCAGCTGGTTGTATATGATCACTTTTGCCTATGAGTGCTGCCTCTAGTGCCCAGCTGGTTATATATGATCACTCTTCTGCCTCTGAGTGCTGCCTCTAGTGCCCAGCTGGTTGTATATGATCACTCTTCTGCCTATTAGTGCTGCCTCTAGTGCCCAGCTGGTTGTATATGATCACTCTTCTGCCTCTGAGTGCTACCTCTAGTGCCCAGCTGGTTGTATATGATCACTCTTCTGCCTCTGAGTGCTACCTCTAGTGCCCAGCTGATTGTATATGATCACTCTTCTGCCTCTGAGTGCTGCCTCTAGTGCCCAGCTGGTTGTATATGATCACTCTTCTGCCTCTGAGTGCTGCCTCTAGTGCTAGATAGTGGCAGACCTGACACATTATTTAGTAAGACATTTTAAGGTAAATAAATAACAAGAATTAATTTTCAATACATGGGCAGTGACGAGTGTCTCATACTATCTCATGTGCGCTTGTGTAATATAATAATAATTGTTGTTATATATAATTAGTAATACAACGAAAGAAAAACACTTTGAAAAGTTGAGCAGCAGCCTAGCATGATGTAAACAGTGACTAATGTTCAGAAACTGCTGAGTGTATGGTGTTTTTAAAAGCTCTCATATGCATCAACAAATAATATAATAATAATTGTTGATACATAATTAATCAGGATTAGTGTCACAGATAATGCTATAAACCTTAAAAAGTGGTGTAGCCTAGTATGTTATAAACTGATTTTTCAAGTACGTACATGGAAAATGCTGAGTGTATTATGGGTGTTTTTATAAAATAATATCTCATGTACACCAGTAAGTATTATAATAGTAAATGTAAGTATATATTAATAAGGAATAGAGTGAGAAATAATTATATAATCTTCAAAAGAGTAGCGTAGCCTAGCGTGATAAAGTGACCCCCCCCTTTTTTCTCAAAGACAAAGAGACAAGCACGCACACACACACACATACATACACACACACACGCACGCACACACGGGAAATCCTGTGTCACAAACCTACTGGAGTTCTACGACAGGGTGACAGCAATAAGACAAGAGAGAGAGGGGTGGGTAGATTGCATATTCTTGGACTGTAAGAAGGCGTTTGCAGTTCCACACAAGAGATTAGTGCAAAAGTTGGAGGACCAGGCAGGGGTAACAGGGAAGGCACTACAATGGATCAGGGAATACCTGTCAGGAAGACAGCAGCGAGTCATGGTACGTGGTGAGGTGTCAGAGTGGGGGCCGGTGACGAGCGGGGTTCCACAGGGGTCAGTCCTGGGACCAGTGCTGTTTCTGGTATTTGTGAACGACATGACGGAAGGAATAGACTCCGAAGTGTCCCTGTTGGCAGATGATGTGAAGTTGATGAGAAGAATTCAGTCGGACGAGGACCAGGCAGAACTACAAAGGGATCTGGACAGGCTGCAAGCCTGGTCCAGCAATTGGCTCCTGGAGTTCAACCCCACCAAGTGCAAAGTCATGAAGATTGGGGAAGGGCAAAGAAGACCGCAGACGGAGTACAGCCTAGGGGGCCAGAGACTGCAAACCTCAATCAAGGAAAAAGACCTTGGGGTGAGTATAACACCAGGTACATCTCCTGAGGCGCACATCAACCAAATAACTGCTGCAGCATATGGGCGCCTAGCAAACCTAAGAACAGCATTCCCACATCTTAATAAAGAATCGTTCAGGACCCTGTACACTGTGTACGTTAGGCCCATACTGGAGTATGAAGCACCAGTTTGGAACCTACACCTAGCCAAGCACGTGAAGAAGCTCGAGAAAGTGCAAAGGTTTGCAACAAGACTAGTCCCGGAGCTAAGGGGTATGTCCTACGAGGAGAGGTTAAGGGAAATCGACCTGACGACACTGGAGGACAGGAGAGATAGGGACGACATGATAACAACATATAAGATACTGAGAGGAATTGACAAAGTGGACAGAGACAGAATGTTCCAGAGATGGGACACAGCAACAAGGGGACACAGTTGGAAGTTGAAGACTCAGATGAATCACAGAGATGTTAGGAAGTATTTATTCAGTCACAGAGTGGTCGGGAAGTGGAATAGTTTAGGAAGTGACGTAGTGGAGGCAGGCTCCATACATAGCTTTAAGAAGAGGTATGATAAAGCTCATGGCGCAGTGAGAGTGACCCAGTAGCGGCTAGTGAAGAGGCGGGGCCAGGAGCTATGACTCGACCCCTGCAACCACAACTAGGTGAGTACAACTAGGTGAGTACACAGGCGGGGCCAGGCGCTGTGACTCGATCCCTGCAACCACAACTAGTTGAGTACACACACACACACACACATGTACACATATTCAGACAAACCTTACACAAATTTTACACAAAGCTGAAGGATCTAGAGGATCCTAACAGGATAAAGAAAATGGGATCTCAAAAGGGAGGACGGCTGGTCTGAAAAGGAATGAGTAGAAAGGCTCAAGAATAAAATGGATCAAGAATGGGAAAAATGGTTAAATGAGCATTGCAATAACATGTTAGAGAAGCTATCTGCAGAGAGTAAGAAGTGAGAATCACGAGCTGTATCTGCTGAGGCAAAGATGCAGAGACTGGAGGAAGAAATGGATGTGCTGAAGCAGGATATAATGAGGTCTGAAAGGAGCAAGGTGACTGAAATGGGAACCTCAGCAGGCAGTGATTGTACTGAAGGAGGGGAAGGAGCTAAGAAGTACCTTGCAGAAGTAATATCAGGCCATCAGGGTGTCCAAGAGATGATAAGAGAAACAACAAAGGAGATGCTTTAATCAGATCCAGAGATATGGAGGGAAAAGAAATGGGAAGAAGAGAGGGAGAGGTCAATAATTATTCATGGGCTTCAGGAGGCTGAAGGGATGACCTATGATGAAAGAAAGCATTGAGAGGAAAAAGAGATTAAGAGCATCATTGCAATAACAGGAGAGAAGGACATGTCTCAGGTAGAAAATTTTCACAGACTTGGAGGGTATTCAAGGAAAAAAATCGACCATTCAAATTGACATTCAAGACAGAAGTGGTACGGAACAGGATACTACAACAGAAGCCACGGTTAAAGGACTCTCAAGAATATCAACAAGTGTACCTCAATCGAGACAGAACACAAAAAGAAAGGGAACAACTGAGAGTAAGAATAAGACGAAACCAGTGGAAGGAAAGAGAGAGACAGGACAGGAAACGACAGACAGGAAAGCTCAGCCTCCGGGGGAACATCAAACACAAATGATTACAGAAACACCTCAACCCCTGTCACCCCATATCAATCAAACACAACCAGAAACAAACAACACTTCATAGCCCATACCTCCCCCCCAAAGCACTTATTATGCAATCACAGCAGCCTCCCATAATATTCCACCCTGCCTCCCACACCCCCAGCCTGCACCATCCTCTTCCACCTCCCAAAATACAGTACTGGAAAGAAAGCTAAAGGTATGGTACAGATGGAATAATAAGAGTGAAGAATGGCAAGAACGAATCATTGATGCATCCCTTGACATCATAGCAATAACAGAGACAAAACTTACAGGGATGATAGCAACTGGATATCAGATTCTGAGGAAAGACAGAGAGAACATAGGAGGGGAAGGAGTGGCATTGCTCATTAAAAAACAGTGGAATTTTGAAGAAATGGGAGGAATGGACAGAGGGAAAACAGACGACTTCATTGTAGGAACACTTCAGACTGGGGGTCCAAAGGTGATGATAGTAGTGATATATAACCCACCACTGAACAGCAGGAGGCCAAGGCAAGTGTATGATGAGGGCAATAGAACAATGGTGGATACACTAGCTGAAGTGGCCAGGAGGGCTTATATGGGTAGGACAAAATTACTCATAATGGGGGATTTCAATCATAAAGAGATTTACTGGGAAAACCATGGGGGCCTACAAATGCAGAGGGCTGAGATGTTGGAGATGGTATTGGAGAACTTCATGGACCAACATGTTAAGGATACAACCAGAGAGAAAAAAGAGGATGTTGCAGCAAGACTGGATCTCATATTCACATTCAATAGTGCAGACATAGGGATATCACACACGAAAGACCCCTTGGTGCTAGTGATCACGATGTCCTGAGTTTTGAATACCTTGTAGAGTTAACAGTGGAGAATGTAGCAGCAAGAGAAGGACGAGAGAAGCCAAACTTCAAGAAATGGGACTACATAGGCATGAGAAGATTCCTGCATGAAGTGCAGTGGGAAAGGGAACTAGAGGAAAAGACAGTAAATTAAATGATGGAACTAGTAACCACTAAGTGCAGGGAAGCAGAGGAGAGAGTTTCATACCAAAGGGTAACCGAAAAAATGGTAAGATCAGAGTGAGCCCATGGTTTAACGGGAGATGTAAAGAGGCCAAAGCCAAGTGTGCTAGAGCATGGAAAAAGTATAGAAGGCAAAGAACTCAAGAAAACAAGTTGAGCAGAAGAACCAGAAACGAATAAGCAAGGATAAGGAGAGAGGCCCAGAGGCAATACGAGAACGACATAGCATCAAAAGCCTATAGAGACAGACATGGTTCCAGCAAACCATGGAGGTAGGGTGCACCAGCATGTGCTGGACACAATACACACAACCAAGGAAGAGGTGAAGAAACTGCTAGGCGTACTAGACACCTCAAAGGCGGTGGGCCCATGGATCCTGAGAGAGGGAGCAGCAATCTTCAGTAAATCTATCGAAACTCGGCAATTGCCTTAGGTGTGGAAGACAGCGATGTTGTTCCAATTTTTAAGAAAGGAGACAGAGAGGAAGCACTAATCTACAGACCAGTATCACTGACTTGTATAGTATGTAAAGTCATGGAAAAAATGGTCAGGAGAAGAGTGGTGGAGCACATTGAAAGGATTGGACTCATACATGACCATCAGCACAGCTTCTGAGATGAGAAATCCTGTATCACAAATCTACTTGAGTTCTACGAGAAGGTAACAGAAGTAAGACAGGAGAGAGAGGGATGGGTAGATTGCATCTTTTTGGACTGCAAGAAGGCTTTTGACACAGTACCACACTAGAGACTGGTACAAATATTAGAGGAGCAGGCAGGAATAGTAGGGAAAGTTCTGCAATAGATTCAGAAGTGTCGCTGTTCGCTGATGATGTGAAACTAATGAGAATACAAGTGGACGAGGATAAGCTAAGGTTACAAGGGGATCTGCACACACTACAAGTCTGGTCCGATAAATGGCTCCTGTAGTTTAACCCCAGTAAGTGCAAAGTCATGAAGATTGGAGAAGGACATAGAAGACTGCAGACGGAGTACAGGTTAGGGAATAAAAGGCTGCAAACGTCACTTAAAAAAAAGGATCTTGGGGTAAGCATTATAACGAACATGTCCCCTGAGGCACACATCAGTCAAATAGCTGCTGCAGCATATAGGCGCTTAGCAAACTTGAGAATAGCATTTCGACATCTGAGTAAGGAGTCATACACGACATTGTACACCGTGTACGTCAGGCCCAAACTGGAGTATGCAGCACCAGTATGGAACCCACACCTAGTCAAACACGTCAAGAAATTGGAGAAAGGGCAAAAGTTTGCAACAAGATTAGTCCTGGAACTGAAGGGTATGTCTTACGAGGAGAGATTAAATGAACTCAACCTGATGACGCTAGAGAATAGGAGGAATGGGGGGACATGATAACGACGTATAAAATACTGAGAGAGATTGACAAGGTGAATAACAAAAAAGGCACAATACCGTGACTGGAACAATACACACACAACCCGCACATATAAAAGAGAGGAGCTTACGACGACGTTTCGGCCCGACTTGGACCATTTACAAAGTCACACTAACACACAGAGACGGAGGAAGGGGTATTTATAGGCAGGCAGACAGGGTAGGGTACAAGAGAGTGGGGTAATAATGGAGTAAGAAGTGGAAGTGGTAGTAGTAGTAATAGTAGAGAACTTTCAACAAGAAACTTAAGACTCTCTCCGACCTCTGTCCTTCTGACTTTAACCTTGTTCATCGTTTTCGTGTCATCTGTCCCTCTCTGCCCTATTTCTATGGCCTTCCCAAAACTCACAAACCTGATATTCCTCTGCGTCCCATCATATCTTCTAGAGGTTCTGTCTCTTATTCTCTTGCTTCCTGGCTAGCCAAAACCCTCACTCCCTTTCTTGGTACTTTTTCTCCTGCCCACCTTCGTCACTCTCAAGACTTCATCGAACGGGTTCGCTCTCTCCCGACCTGTAAGATGCTTAGTCTTGATGTCGAGTCCCTCTTCACTAATGTCCCTCTGGATGATGTCCTTAATTTTCTCAGAGAGAAGGCCAATGAAGGGTTACTTCATCTCCCTATACCTACTGATGTCTTTCTTGATCTTATCCGCCTTTGTGTGGACTCTAACTCCTTTTCCTTTCAAGGTAAATATTATTCTCAAACCTTTGGTGACGCTATGGGCTCTCCTCTATCTAATGTTCTTGCTAATCTTTACATGGAATACTTCGAGACTGTCCTTCTTCCCACTATTGATGTACGTCCTTCACTCTGGCTCCGCTATGTAGATGACATTTTTGCTCTTTGGCCTCATGAATTAAGCCTCTTCCAACCTTTTCTTGATGCTCTTAATAATCTTGCCCCTTCCATTAAGTTTAAAGCTGATTGGGAATCTAATTCTTTGCTTCCTTTCCTTGATGTTCATGTCCACCGCTCAGTTACAGGTTTTGCCTTTTCCGTGTACCGCAAGCCTATGCACAGTGGCATGTACATTCATTACTTCTCGTATCATGCCTCCTCTGTCAAGAAGAGTGTTCTTATCTCCCTCTTTCTCCGTGCTCTCCGCATCTGTGATCCTCAGTTTCTTGAAGCAGAAATTTCCACTCTTCATAATTCATTTTCCCGCCTGGGCTACCCTTCCCATTTCATAGACTCTGCTTTCTCTCGTGCCAAACGGACTTTCTTCTCTCCCAAACCCTCTACTCCTGAGAACTCTCCAGTCCTCTGCCTTCCCTACATCTCTGGTCTCTCTAATCTCAGCAACTCTCTTCGTTCCTTAGACATCAAACTTACCTTTCGTCAGACTAACACTCTTCGCACTAATCTAGTTCATACCTCCCCTCCCTCTACAGATTCTCCTGGTGTCTACTCTATTTCTTGCTCCTTCTGTCCTCTTCAGTACTTCGGAGAAACTGGCCGATCTCTTTCTGACAGACTCAAGGAGCACAAAAATAGTGTTAGGCTTGCCGACACTAATAATACTCTTTTCTGTCATGTCAGAGATCACAGTCATCCTATTGATTGGTCTTCTGCTAAAACTGTCTACCCTATGTCCAACTTTCATAGTCGCCGCCTGGTTGAATCCTCCCTTATACACAACTTTCCCTGTATGAATCTTAGCTCTGGCTTTGTCTCTGTTGATGCTTTCCTCTCTCATTACATTGTTAAATGCTCTAAACTTCAGAACACCCGTGACTTAACTTGATTCCTTCCCCTTTCATATCTTCCCCCTTCTCCTTTTTTCTCCTATGGGTTTTCCTTTCTTTCTTTTCTTTTGCCTTGTATTTGTCCTTCATTTTATTCGCCTTTCCTCCCTCTGTGTTCTCGTCCCATCCTTGCGGGCCGCTAGCCTCATTGCAGTGCTCCTTTTCTTGAATATGACTGTCTCCACTACTACTATTACTACTACTACCACTTCCACTTCTTACTCCATTATTACCCCACTCTCTTGTACCCTCCCCTGTCTGCCTGCCTATAAATACCCCTTCCTCCGTCTCTGTGTGTTAGTGTGACTTTGTAAATGGTCCAAGTCGAGCCGAAACGTCGTCGTAAGCTCCTCCCTTTTATATGTGCGGGTTGTGTGTGTATTGACAAGGTGGACAGGGCTCGAATGTTTCAGAAATGGGATACAGGAACAAGGGGCCTCAACTGGAAGCTGAAAACCCAGATGAGTTATAGGGATGTTAGGAAGTGTTTCTTTAGCCTTAGAGTTGTCAGGAAATGGAATAATCTGGAGAGTGAAGTAGTGGAGGCAAATGCCAGTTTAAGAAGAGGTATGATAAAGCTCATGGAGGAGGGTGAGAGTGACTTAGTATCGACCAGTGAAGAGGCGGGGCCAGGAGCTACGAATCGACCCCTGCAACCACATATAGGTGAGTACACACATGTATGTACGCAGACACGCACACACAGCCTACTAACACACACACACACACACACACCCATACACCCACACACTTACTCTCACTCACACTCTTTCTCTTACAGTCTCACTCTCCCACTCTCTCTTACTGTCTCACTCTCCCACTCTCACATTCTCTTGTACTGTCTCACTCTCCCACTCTCTTACTGTCTCACTCTCCCACTCTTACTGTCTCACTCTCTCACTCTTACTGTCTCACTCTCTCATTCTCGATCTCCTCCTCCCCCTCTTTTCCCTTCTCCTCCTCCCATCTACTCCCTCTCTTCCCCCTTGCCTTTCCCTCTCTTCCTTTCCCCCTTTCCTTTCTCTTCCTCTCTCTCCCTCCCCCAATTCCCCCTCTCTCTCTACCTCCCCATCACTCTCCCTGTCCCCCTCCCTCCCTCTCCCCATCTCTCTCCTCCTTACAACTCCCCCACCCCCACATGCACACACACATACACACACAAACAGCACACACATGCACTACAACACCTAACCCATTAAAAAAAGAATAGAGGCTCAGAGGATCAGAGGAAGATGGTTTTGGTAAGGAAGAATGGATGGAAGAGCAATTTAGAAAGCTGGAACAAGAGTGGGAGAGCAAACTAGGTGAGCTTTCTGTGAGAATTTAGATGAGCATGGAGGCAGAGAAGAAGAAATGAGAGTCACAAGCTGAAGCCACAGAAGCCAGGATACGGGCCATAGAATATGAGGTAAATAGGCTGAAGTGAGTTATAGGGCTATTGCCCAGAGAAGTCATGGCATCTGAAGCAGGTACACCCCTACTGAACAAGGAGCCCAACAGAAAGGAAGGACACAAGACTTATGCTAAGGCCCTATCAGTCCACCAAGCAAGGCCGAGGAATGAAGGGGAAAAGCTGTTGGGAGCAGGGATAGCAGTGAGGGAGAAGGTAGAGAAGGTGACAGGTTCCATGCAGAGGCACGCCCAAGCCACCAAGAGTTACAAGAAAAAACAAGGGATAGAATGGCTATGTACAAATGGGACCCAGAGACACAAAGGGAAAGACAATGGGAGGAGGAGAGGAAGTAGTGAGTATTTATTCATGATGTTCAGGAGATCAAAGGGAGGACACAATGATAAACGGCAGAAAGTAAAACAGGAGATTAAAAACATTATCAAAGAAATAGGCGAAGAGGATATGACTGAGATAATAAATTTTCAGAAAATAGGGGGTTACTTGAAGGGAAGAAATCGACCGATCGAACTGATTTTCAAGACAGAAACTGTGTGGAACAGGATCCTGCAAGAGAAACCACAGCTGAAGGAATCATCAACATACAAGAGGGTGTTCCTAGACCACAACAGAACAAGAACAGAACGACAGCAGGAGACAGAGAGAACACAGAAACGAAAGAGGCTAGGAACAGAGACAAGCACAGATTCATCAGAGGACAACCAGAGCAGGGCAGAGCAACAAGCACAAGGAGTGTGGCCCACCCTCAGAACCCCACTGCCAAACACACTCTACCAACACAACCCACAATCCATACTTACAGCCCCCACCCTACACTATGCTGTAGAATCCCACAGCACACTGCCAGTTCCCCCACACCCAAAGACCCCCCAGAACACAGTGTTGGAGAGGAAACTGAAGGTATGCTAAACTAATGCTGATGGGATATCGAATAAGTAGGAGGAGTGGCATAAAAGAATCAAAGAGGGATCATCTGGCATCATAGCTCTCACAGAAACCAAGCTCACAGGAATGATAACAGATGCCATCTTTCCAACGGGATATCAAATCCTGAGGAAAGACAGAGGGAACAGAGGGGGTGGAGGAGTGGCACTGCACATCAAAAACCAGTTGGATTTTGAAGAGCTGGAGGGAGAAGACAGAGGAGAAGCAAGAGACTACATAATAGGAACACTTCAGTATGGAGGTCCCAAGGTGGTAATTGCAGTGATGTATAACCCACCACAAAACAGCAGGAGACCAAGTAACAGTAACAGAGCGATGGTTGACACACTGGCTGAAGTGGCCAGAAGGGCTCATGTGAGCAGGGCAAAGCTGCTGATTGTCGGTGATTTCAATCACAAGGAAATTGACTGGGAGAACCTGGAGGCACATGGGGGCCCAGGAACGTTGAGTTCTAAGATAATAGAGGTGGTACAGGAAAACGTCATGTATCAACATGAAAGGGACACTACCAGAGAGAGAGGAGAGGATGAACCAGTAAGACTGGACCTAGTACTCACCTTGAGTAGTGCAGATATTGAGGACATCACAAATGAAAGACCCCTCGGGGCCAGTGACCACATGGTTCTGAGATTCGAATACATAGTAGAGTTACAAGTGGAGAGGGAAGCAGGAAGGGCAGGACGAATGAAGCCAAACTACAAGAAAGAGGACTATGCAGGCATGAAGAATTTCCTGCACAGGGTTCACTGGGACAGAGAACTGGCAGGAAAGTCAGTAAATGAGATGATGGAATATGTGACAACAGTATACAAGGAAGCTTAGGAGAGGTTTGTACCAAAGAGTAACAGAAATAATGAGAAAGCCAGGATGAACCCTTTGTTCACCTAATGGTCTAGAGGCCAAAACAAAGTATGCTAGAAAATGTAAGAAGTACAGAACGCAAAAAAAAAAAAAACAGGAGAATAAGGAGAGCAGTCATAGAGCCAGAAATGAATAAGCACAGGTAAAGAGGGAGACCTAGTGATAATATGAAAATGACATAGCAGTAAAAGATAAATCTGACCTGAAGCTGTTGTACAGCCACAACAGGAGGGAAACAACAGTCAAGAACCAGGTAATCAGGCTGAGAAAGGAAGGAGGGGAGATCACAAGAAACGACCGCGAACTATGTGAGGAGCTCAGCATGAGATTCAAAGAAGTGTTCACAGAGGAGACAGAAGGGACTCCTGATAGACGGAGAAGAGGGGTACACAATCAAGTGTTGGACACAATACATACCACCGAGGAAGAAGTGAAGAGGCTGCTATGTGAGATAGATATCTCAAAGGCAATGGGGCCGGTAAACATCTCTCCATGGGTCCTGAGAGAGGGAGCAGAGGTGCTATGTGTACCACTAACAACAATCTTCAACACATATATCGAAACAGGGCGACTACCTGAGGTATGGAGGACAACACATGTAGAGGTATGATAAAGCTCATGGAGCGGGTAGAGTGACCTAGTAGCGGCCAGTGAAGAGGCAGGGTGAGGAGCTGTGACTCGAACCCTGCAACTACAACTACAGCGCTGTAAATGCTGTTTTCTCACACCTACACTCTAACCATCCTCTTCCACACATACTCCCCTACACTCCTTCTCTGTCTCATTCTCACACTCACTTTCTCTCTCTCTTTCTCATCTTTTTCTTCCTCTTCCTCTTCCTTCTCCTCCTCCTTCCTCTATTTCTCCCTCCCCTTTCTCCCCTCTTGCCTTTCCCTCTCTTCCTTTCCCCCTTTCTCCCTGTACCCCCCTATCCTTTCCCCATCTCTCTCTATCTCTCTGCCACTGTCTCCCCCTCCCACTCTATCCATCTCCCCCCTCCTTACCTCCCTCCCCCTCGCCCTCCCTACAACAAACACCTGCACACACACACACACACACACACACACACACACACACACACACACATACATCACACACACACACACACATTCACTCATAAACACACATCACAAATGACAAAAAAAAATGGGTTGCCAAAGGGCAGGACAGAGAACCAGGGGATTTGTGGATGAACCTGGGAGGGAAAATTGGAAGGCAGAGCTCAGGAAAAGGGAAGAAGAGTGGGGTAGGAATCTAGAAGTGCTTATAAAGAAAATGGAGGGGAGGATAGCTGCAGAGAGCAGGAAATGGGAGCTACAAGCAATAGCAGAAGCTAAGATAGAGATCTTAGAAGAGGAACTAAAAAATCTGAAATAGTCTGAACAACCGAAGAGCAGCACAGTCATGACATCAGGAACTGCTATGTCAGTCACAGACGAATGGACTGTAGGGAACAATGGAGCAATACTCTATACGGAGGCCCTATCAAACCACCCTGGAAACCAGGAAAAGACGAGGAGCACATCATGAAGAAATGAGGTGACTGAAGAAAATGAAGGAGCTAAGCTATATGCAGAGGCCCTAACAGCCCTCAGTAGTGCCCAGGAAAAGCTGAGAAGAAAAAAATGACAGACCATTGAGCACAAGGACATCATCTAGAGAAGAGATTAAAGGAAGGAACACTGCAATGGAGGCAACTAAATCATCTCAGAGGGTGCAAAGGGAAATGCAGTGTGAGGACGAAAGGAAGAGGTCAGTTTTTGTTTACGGGCTCCAGGAAGTTGAAGGGGAAACTTATGAAGCAAGAAGACGTGAGGAGAAAAAAGCAGTTGAAAGTGTCATGAAAGCAATAGGAGTGGACAGACACGACCCAGTTGACAAATGTTCTGAGAATTGGGTGTTTTCCAAGAGGAAAAAACAGGCCAATGAAAGTGATTTTCAAGGCAGAATTAGCTCGAAATAGAATCCTACAGGAGAAAGCATGACTAAGGGACATACCGAAGTACCAAAAGGTGTACCTCGACCACGACAGAAAACAAGAAGGCAGAAACTGAAAGAGAGGGTACAAAGACGCAAGGAGGAATGAGAAGGAAAGACAGAGATGAGTAGGAGAGCCCAGGCTCAGGTGGAAGAGCAAATACAACCTCCCTCAGAACCACCCACAGAAGGACCTCGACCACGACAACCCTAATGCAACCAAACAATCTAACCCAAAACCCATACACTATATTCTCTGCCCCCACCCCTCATCACAAACTCCACCCCCACAGCAACCTCCCATAGTTTCCTGCCAGATCTACCGCTCCCTCAACCCCAACGTTCTCTCCAAGACCACAGTTTTAGAAATGATGTTGAAGGTTTGGTATACGAATGTGGATGGAATAAGACTGTTATGATGTCTGGGGACATCACGCACACACATCACACATACACACACACACACACACACACACACCACACACACACACCCACACATTGGGTAAGTTCCTCTCTAATCCTACCCTTCTCACTGGTAGGTTTGCTACAGTGCCTCTCAGTGTTTACTTCAACTGGTGGGCCCACCTATTCTGTCGTCAAGATTTTCTCGACCACACCTTGATATTATACAAATCTCTGTTTTGTTGGTTCAGCTTCACATTGTTCCAAACAACGGAGAACTCTCCTCCAGGCTGAGGGACTGACCACCTCAAAACTTACTTTACGACAGTGATGAAGTGATCACTTTGTCTTTTCATCTCTACTACTTCTGCTGTCTCCTCTGTATTTGATGAAGCCTACCATGTAGGCGAAACTTTTCCAACAAGGATACCTAAATGTCTTACTAATTATCAGATTGTCGGTGCTGTATATTATTATCATTTTGACTGAAAAAGATACTGACTGTGTAGGTGAAACTTTTCAATCAACAGTTAAAGTTACCCATGTGTCTCACTCTTAAACTTGTCTATATAAAATACCATTTTCAACATACATATCATTTTTAAAAGAATTTTAGCGGTCATCACCATACAATTATAAGACCATAAATAAGATTGGGATTAAATACAGGATATATTCAAACATAATTCTGGTTCAGTCCTGCGGTACTGTAGGACTTCATTTATGTCTCATGCAATATTTATATATTAGATATATGAAAGATATATAATGTTTTCCACATATGATATAGCAGATTGTGTTATGCAGACGTTTCTTGTATCTTAACGTGTAGGTTCGGGAAGGGGTTGACGTCAGTGCTGATGGTGTCGATCCCGTGTTCCGGCAGCACTTGGCTCCGCTACATGATAGAGGGAGCCACTGGCTTTTTCATAGGCTCTAACTACAATGATACAATACTCTACAATGCCGGTGAGTAAACATTGTCGAGCTTTAGACGGTATGTAATTACAATATGAAACAATTCAAGTCCCGAAAAATAAGACACATACATAATTTAAACCATTACTAAACGAGACCTATCGTCACTGATGGCTTTTCCAGTCTTAATAGAATTAAAAAATCAAAATATGTAGCAGAGAGATGTCCGGTGTGACCCAGGAAGGTTGGTTAAGGTCATTTGTAGGAAACGAGTCGACGAGGTCATTCATTGAATGTGTGAGGAAGGTTGATATAAGAAGCTTAAGCCTAGTGTGGGATAGTAGGTCTACTACAGTACTCCTCCATTCTTGTGTAACCTGATTATGTCATTTTGGGGACTATAATTTATAACTACCAGGAAGAAAGTATTTACATGTGATGGAATAAATAGGGCTGATGATCTGATGTAAATAAAGGGTGGGCGAGAAGGCTGTTATTTTTGGAAATATGTCTCTGTATCAGTTATAAATAAGAGTGATGGAAGGGCAGTTGGAAAATCAAAGTCTGTAGGAAAATTTGTAAATATTAAAAATAAGGGAAGTTAAAAATAATGTTTGATAGGTTGATAGGGAATGGCTGCAAATAAGCCATTTATATACATGTTAAACTAGAAAGTTATGTTTTGTTATTTCCGTGGTCTTTTTAAATATAGAAGTCTTTGTCATCAAATGTTGTTTTATATGTAAGTATGTTGCTTTTTGTTGTTTACAGGAAGTTTTTTATTGATTAACGTATTTAACTATTTCGATGTTCATTATTGGAAAATATCAAAATGTAAACTAAACTGTAGCAAAATATCTACACTTTTAATGGGGTATGAAAGAGTTAAACGTTTGCAGTAAATTTTATATGAAGTTGACGTCTTATACTGCGTGATGATGGATGGGGTTATGGACTCAGGCGCTGGTAACGACATTGATGAATCTTCAGATAGGAAGATTGTGTTTCTGGATAGCTACATCTATGTGTGCCATTATTTTGTTACCAGGACCAAAACTATACTGATTTGGGTGACCAGTGAGCCATGTAAAGCAGGGTGTTTATAGGTAGGTAAATGGAGATTACACTACTGTAATTGCGTTTTTTAGATTATACGTTTAATGCATCTAGTGTTTCTTCTACCCATATTGTTATGTTTACATTGGGGAATTCTTGTAGCTATATACTGGGTACTGAACTGTAGCCAGATATTGTAATCCAATTAAGAAGTTTAATAATGTTTGACCTTCACCCGTAAGTGATATGGAGGCGAAATATACTGAAAGTATAAGTGAGACCACCGCTGATCCGTTTTTGTTATTAGAACGCAGTGGCAGTGAGTTCTGACAACTGCAGTATTATGGTTCTTCAGGATCATTTTGGCGAGAATTTTGGAGATGTTGTGCGATTGTGTTTAAGAACTGCTTGACTTAGTTCTGGCAAACAAGGAAACCCTTGTTAATAATTTAGAAATTACAGAGGAACTCGGCGCAAGCGACCACAAATAAATTACCTTTGGCATTGAATGGAAGTTTCATAGTAGGGATAACTCAGTAACGGTCCCAGATTTTCGCTTAGCAGATTACAATGGACTTAGAGAACACTTATCATCTGTGGACTGGGGTAATGAAGAGAGCTATCAATATGACAGTTTTCTGAACACTATACATGCTGCCCAAAGTACATTTATCCCATATAAAGAAATTAGATCGAATAGAAATGACCCAAAATGGATGAATAATAGGCTCAAATATCTTTTAGGGCAGAAGAAAGGAATTTATAGGCGTATCAAAAGAGGTGAGGGTCATAAGAACATAAGAACATAAGAAAGGAGGAACACTGCAGCAGGCCTGTTGGCCCATACTAGGCAGGTCCTTCACAATCCGTCCCACTAACAGAATATTTGCTCAACCCAATTTTCAATGCTACCCAAGAAATAAGCTTTGACAATTCTACCCACTCATGCGCGAGTCCCACTCAAATCCAACCCCTCTCACTCATGAATTTATCCAACCTAAATTTGAAACTACCCAAGGTCCTAGCTTCAATAACCCTACTAGGCAGACTGTTCCACTCATCAACTACCCTATTTCCAAACCAATACTTTCCTATATCCTTTCTAAATCTAAACTTATCTAACTTGAATCCATTATTGCGGGTTCTCTCTTGGAGAGATATCCTCAAGACCTTATTTATATCCCCTTTGTTAATACCCATTTTCCACTTGTATACCTCGATCATGTCTCCCCTCATTCTACGTCTTACAAGTGAATGTAATTTTAGGGTCTTCAATCTTTCTTCGTAAGGAAGATTTCTAATGCTATGTATTAATTTAGTCATTCTACGCTGAATGTTTTCTAACGAATTTATGTCCATTCTGTAATATGGAGACCAGAACTGAGCTGCGTAATCTAGGTGAGGCCTTACTAATGATGTATAAAGCTGTAATATAACCTCTGGACTTCTGTTGCTAACACTTCTTGATATAAATCCCAGTAATCTATTTGCCTTATTACGTACGCTTAGGCATTGCTGTCTTGGTTTAAGGTTGCTGCTTACCATCACCCCAAGTCCTTCTCGCAATCTGTATGGCTAAGTTCTACGTTATTTAACTTATAAGTGCTTGGGTTATGGACACTCCCGAGCTTCAGAACCTTGCAATTATCTACATTGAACTGCATCTGCCACTTTTCTGACCACGAATTAAGTTTGTCTAAATCTTCCTGAAGTTCTATGACATCTATGTTTGAATCAATTATCCTACCTATCTTCGTGTCGTCGGCGAATTTGCTCATATCACTAGTAATTCCCTCATCAAGGTCATTGATATATATTATAAATAACAATGGGCCTAAGACTGATCCCTGTGGAACACCACTTGTTACAAGTCCCCATTCGGATTTAACCCCATTTATGCACACTCTCTGCTTCCTATTGGTGAGCCATGACTCGATCCATGACAGCACTTTTCCCCCAATGCCATGAGCTGCCACTTTCTTTAACAGTCTCTGGTGCGGTACTCTATCAAAAACCTTACTAAAGTCTAAATAAACAATATCGAATTCTTTATCGTGATCAACAGCCTCAAAAGCTTTACTGAAGAAGGTTAATAAATTAGATAGGCAGGAACGGCCCCTCGTGAATCCATGCTGGGTATCATTAATCAAATTATGGTTATCTAGATGGCTTCTAATAATATCAGCTATAATTGACTCTAGTAATTTGCCTACAATTGAGGTCAGGCTTATTGGGCGGTAGTTTGACGGTAGTGACTTGTCCCCTGCTTTAAAAATAGGAATTACATTAGCATCTTCCACATATCAGACACTACACCTGTTTGAAGAGATAAATTAAAAATGTTAGATATTGGTTCACATGAGTTCCATTTTGCATTCCTTAAGAACCCTTGCAAAAAGCTCATCAGGACCCGGCGATTTATTTTGTTTCAGTCGTTCCAGCTGTTTCATAATCATTTCGCTAGTGACTGTGATATTACATAATTTATCTTCTTCTGGGCCTCTGTAAAAATTAATTACTGGGATATTATTAATGTCTTCCTGTGTGAAAACCGAGAGAAAATAATTATTAAAAATAGAGCACATATCATTCTCCTTGTCAGTAAGATGCCCAAAGTTATTTTTAAGGGGACCTATCTTATCCCTAACTTTTGTTCTATAAACCTGGAAAAAACTTTTGGGTTAGTTTTTGAATCCCTAGCAACTTTAATTTCATAGTCCCGTTTAGCTTTTCTTATTCCCTTTTTAACGTCCCTCTTAATGTCAGTATACTGATTTATAAGATGACCCTCACCTCTTTTATGCGCCTATAAATTCCTTTCTTCTGCCCTAAAAGATATTTGAGCCTATTAGTCATCCATTTTGGGTCATTTCTACTTGATCTAATTTCTTTATACGGGATAAATGTTCTTTGGGCAGCCTGTATAGTGTTAAGACAACTGTCATATTGATACCTCTCTTCTTCACCCCAGTCCACAGTTGATAAGTGTTCTCTAAGTCCATTATAATATGCTAAGCGAAAATCTGGGACCATTACTGAATTATCCCTACTATCATACATCCATTCAATGCTAAAGGTAATTGACTTGTGGTCGCTTGAGCCGAGTTCCTCTGTAATTTCTAAATTATTAACAAGGGTTTCCTTGCTTGCCAGAACCAAGTCAAGTAGGTTATTTCCCTTGTAGGTTCTGTTACAAACTGCTTCAAAAAGCAATCATGAACTACTTCTAAAAAGTCGTTAGATTCTAAATTCCCTGTCATGAAATTCCAATCAATCTGACTAAAGTTAAAGTCCCTAAATTACTACGTTATCGTGTCTTGTGGCCTTAACAATTTCCTCCCAAAGTAGTCTCCCTTGTTCCCTATCTAAGTTTGGAGGTCGGTAAATCACGCCTAAAATCAATTTTCACACCCCTCTGAAAATTCTATCCAGACAGACTCTGTATGTGTTAATTCAGACTTTATACCCGTTTTTATGCAACAATTTAAATGATCACGGACATAGAGTGCCACCCCACCCCTTTCCCGATACTTCTGTCTACTTGGAACAATTTAAAACCTGAATGTGACATTCGGCAGGCAAGTCCCGATTTTTCATATTAAACCATGTCTCAGTTATTGCAAAAACATCAATATTACCCGTACTTGCAACTAATCTCAACTCGTCCATCTTATTCCTAGCACTACGACTATTGGTGTAATATATATTTAGAGACCCTCCTTTCTCTTTACCCTTCCTGCTCATCTCTGTTTTTCCACTATACCTATTACTGTCCTTGTCATCTAGTGTCACTAGCTTTCCACTATCCACCTTATTCTGCCTATTACTAGTTCTCCTACAACTTATAATATTACTACACTGGGACTTCTCTGTTTTCCCCCCAAAACCCATACCACTAACTATTTCTAGTTTAAAGCCCTAACAGCTCCCTCCACTGCAGTTGCCAGTGCCCCCACCCCAGACCTGGATAAGTGAACCCCATCCCTGGCATACATGTCATTTCTGCCATAGAAGAGGTCCCAGTTGTCAATGAATGTTACTGAATTTTCCTTACAGTATTTGTCCAGCCAGCAATTGACACCAATTGCCCTGGACAGCCATTCATTTCCAACTCCTCTCCTTGGCAAAATACCACATATGACAGGGTTCCCACCCTTCTTCCTAATTATGTCTATTGCTGACCTAAACCTGCTAGTCAGGTCCTCACTCATACGTCTGCCAACATCGTTGCCTCCAGCACTGAGACAGATAATAGGATTGCTCCCATTACCTCTCATGATGTCGTCCAGACGGCTAACAATATCCTCCATCCCAGCCCCAGGAAAGCAAACCCTCTGTCTCCTACTCCTATCAATCAAACAGAAAGCCCTATCCATGTACCTAACCTGACTGTCCCCAACAACGACAATGTTTTTACCTTCCTTTGTGTCTTTCGTCGTGACGCTCCCAGAAGTCGACTCACATTCATCGGGTAGCACGGAGAATGGGTTCGATGTTTCCACAACATTCTCCTGGGTCTTCGTTGTTTCTACCGATCGAATAGAAATGACCCAAAATAGATGAATAATAGGCTCAAATATCTTTTAGGGCAGAAGAAAGGAATTTATAAGCGTATCAAAAGAGGTGAGGGTCATCTTATGAATCAGTATATTGACATTAAGAGGGATGTTAAAAAGGGGATAAGAAAAGCTAAGCGGGACTACGAAATTAAACTTGCTAGGGATTCGAAAACTAACCCAAAAAGTTTTTTCCAGGTGTATAGAACAAAAGTTAGAGATAAGATAGGTCCCCTTAAAAATAATTATGATAGATAAATGTAGATAAATGCAAAGTTCTAAAGCTCGGGAGTGTCCATAACCCAAGCACTTATAAGTTAAATAACGTAGAACTTAGCCATACAGATTGCGAGAAGGACTTGGGGGTGATGGTAAGCAGCAACCTTAAACCAAGACAGCAATGCCTAAGCGTACGTAATAAGGCAAATAGATTACTGGGATTTATATCAAGAAGTGTTAGCAACAGAAGTCCAGAGGTTATATTACAGCTTTATACATCATTAGTAAGGCCTCACCTAGATTACGCAGCTCAGTTCTGGTCTCCATATTACAGAATGGACATAAATTTGTTAGAAAACATTCAGCATAGAATGACTAAATTAATACATAGCATTAGAAATCTTACTTACGAAGAAAGATTGAAGACCCTTAAATTACATTCACTTGTAAGACGTAGAATGAGGGGAGACATGATCGAGGTATACAAGTGGAAAATGGGTATTAACAAAGGGGATATAAATAAGGTCTTGAGGGTATCTCTCCAAGAGAGAACCCGCAATAATGGATTCAAGTTAGATAAGTTTAGATTTAGAAAGGATATAGGAAAGTATTGGTTTGGAAATAGGGTAGTTGATGAGTGGAACAGTCTGCCTAGTAGGGTTATTGAAGCAAGGACCTTGTGTAGTTTAAAATTTAGGTTGGATAAATTCATGAGTGAGAGGGGTTGGATTTGAGTGGGAATTGCACATAAGTAAATAAAATTATCAAAGCTTATTTCTTGGGTAGAATTGAAAATTAGGTTGAACAAATGTTCTGTTAGTGGGATGGAATGTGAAGGACCTGCCTAGTATGGGCCAACAGGCCTGCTGCAGTGTTCCTCCTTTCTTATGTTCTTATGTTTAAGTGTTAGCAACAGAAGTCCAGAGGTTATATTACAGCTTTATACATCATTAGTAAGGCCCCACCTAGATTACACACCTCAGTTCTGGTCTCCATATTACAGAATGGACATAAATTCGTTAGAAAACATTCAGCGTAGAATGACTAAATTAATACATAGCATTAGAAATCTTCCTTACGAAGAAAGATTGAAGACCCTTAAATTACATTCACTTGTAAGACGTAGAATGAGGGGAGACATGATCGAGGTATACAAGTGGAAAAGGGGTATTAACAAAGGGGACATAAATAAGGTCTTGAGGGTATCTCTCCAAGAGAGAACCCGCAATAATGGATTCAAGTTAGATAAGTTTAGATTTAGAAAGGATATAGGAAAGTATTGGTTTGGAAATAGGGTAGTTGATGAGTGGAACAGTCTGCCTAGTAGGGTTATTGAAGCAAGGACCTTGTGTAGTTTAAAATTTAGGTTGGATAAATTCATGAGTGAGAGGGGTTGGATTTGAGTGGGAATTGCACATGAGTAAATAAAATTATCAAAGCTTATTTCTTGGGTAGAATTGAAAATTAGGTTGAACAAATGTTCTGTTAGTGGGATGGAATGTGAAGGACCTGCCTAGTATGGGCCAACAGGCCTGCTGCAGTGTTCCTCCTTTCTTATGTTCTTATGTTCTTATAATTTATCTTCTTCAGGGCCACTATAAAAAATAATTACTGGGATATTATTAGTGTCTTCCTGTGTGAAAACCAAGAGATAATAATTATTGAAAATAGAGCACATATCATTCTCCTTGTCAGTAAGATGCCCAGAGTTATTTTTAAGGGGACCTATCTTATCCCTAACTTTTGTTCTATAAACCTGGAAAAAACTTTTTGGGTTAGTTTTTGGAATCCCTAGCAACTTTAATTTCATAGTCCCGTTTAGCTTTTCTTATACCCTTTTTAACGTCCCTCTTAATGTCAGTATATTGATTTATAAGATGACCCTCACCTCTATTTATGCGCCTATAAATTCCTTTCTTCTGCCCTAAAAGATATTTGAGCCTATTATTCATCCATTTCGGGTTATTTCTACTTGATCTAATTTCTTGTATGGGATAAATGTTCTTTGGGCTCCCTGTATAGTGTAATAATATTGGTAGAATTACCGACAATATGTTAAGTAAAAGGACACAAATGCAACTAATGTGACATTTTATTGTGGCAATATTTCGCTCTACAGGAGCTTTTTCAAGCTATTACAAGCGATACATGGACACAGAGGGTATATATATACTCTCCAAGTGAGGTGTAATACTAGTGGTGGTAGAAGTAGTAGTGGTATAAGTTGTAGTAGTAGTAGTAATACAATAAGGTAGAACAATCAATTTGCACATGAGTAAAATTTGATAAAACAATTACATGTAGAAATTGATTGTTCCACCTTATTGTATTACTACTACTACTACAACTTATATCACTACTACTTCTACATCCACTAGTATTACACCTCACTTGGAGAGTATATATATACCCTTTGTGTCCATGTATCGCTTGTAATGGCTTGAAAAACATCCTGTAGAGCGAAACGTTGCCACAATAAAATGTCACATTAGTTGCATTTGTGTCCTTTTGCCTGTATAGTGTTAAGAAAGCTTTCATATTGATAGCTCTCTTCGTTACCCTACTATCATACATCCATTCAATGCTAAAGGTAATTGACTTGTGGTCGCTCGTGCCGAGTTCGTCTGTAATTTCTAAATTATTAACAAGGGATTCCTTGCTTGCCAGAACCAAGTCAAGTAGGTTATTTCCCCTTGTAGGGTCTGTCACAAACTGCTTCAAAAAACAATCTTGAACTACTTCTTAAAAGTCGTTTGATTCTAAATTACCTGTCAAGAAATTCCAATCAATCTGACTAAAGTTAAAGTACCCTAGAATCACTACGTTATCATGCCTTGTGGCCTTAACAATTTCCTCCCAAAGTAGTTTCCCTTGCTCCCTATTTAAGTTTGGAGGACGATATATCACGCCTAAAATTAATTTTTCACACCCCTCTGAAAATTCTATCCAGACAGACTCTGTATGTATTATTTCAGACTTTATACCCGTTTTTATGCAACAATTTAAATGATCACGGACATAGAGTGCCACCTCACCCCTTTCCCGATACTTCTGTCTACTTGGAACAATTTAAAACCCTGAATGTGACATTCAGCAGGCATGTCCCGATTTTTCATATTAAACCACGTCTCAGTTAATGCAAAAACATCAATATTAAGTGCACTTGCAGCTAATCTCAATTCGTCCATCTTATTTCTCGCACTACGACTATTAGTATAAAAAATGTTCAGAAAGCCTCCCTTCTCTTTACTCTTCTTTTTCATTTCTGTTTTTTCACTATACCTATTGCTGTCCTTGTCACCTAGTGCCACTGACTTTCCAATATCCACCTTATTCTGCCTATTACTAGTTCCCCTAAAATTCATAACATTACTACACTGGGACTTCACTGTTTTCCCCCATAACCCATACCTCTAACTTTTTCTAGTTTAATGCCCTAACAGTTCCCTCCACTGCAGTTGCCAGTGCCCCCACCCCAGACCTAGATAAGTGAACCCAATCCCTGGCATACATGTCATTTCTGCCATAGAAGAGGTCCCAGTTGTCAATGAATGTTACTGCATTTTCCTTACAGTATTTGTCCAGCCAGCAATTGACACCAATTGCCCTGGACAACCATTCATTTCCAACTCCTCTCCTTGGTAAAATACCACATATGACAGGGTTCCCACCCTTCTTCCTAATTCTGTCTATTGCTGACCTATAGCTGCTAATCAGCTCCTTACTCCTACGCCTGCCAGCATCGTTGCCTCCAGCACTGAGACAAATAATAGGATTGCTCCCATTACCTCTCATGATGTCGTCCAGACGGCTAACAATATCCTTCATCCCAGCCCCAGGATAACACACCCTCTGCCTCCTATTCCTATTCTTAAGACAAAATTCCCTATCCATAAACTTAATCTGACTGTCCCCAACTAAAACAATGTTCTTACCTCGACTGGCGGTGTGCATGACGTTCTCGACGGTCTTTGTAGAGATGGTCTTCGCTGGGATGTCTTCACATTCGTCTGATAACAAGGAAAAAGAGTTGCTGGTTTTCACAGCAGTCTCCTGGACCTTCTTCACCTTCAGCTTCGTCCCTTCAGATCCGACTAGCATCCATTCGTTGGTCTGATCATCGGCGACATTGTTCCGGGGATAATCCTTGCATATACCCTTCAAACGTTGAATTTCTCTTCTAGCTTCCGTTAATTCCGCCCTAAGTTGGAGATATAGCTGCTCGTAGTCGAGGGAAGCCATCATCCAATCTCAGGTAGCTAAGAACGGAAGCACAGTAGAAAAGTCTTCACAGAGCAAAGATGGTTCAGTCCACAGAGAGTACACAAGACACGTCTTCACTGAATCGATGTGTTCAATCCTCTCACTCATGAAATTATCCAACCTAAATTTGAAACTACCCAAGGTCCTAGCTTCAATAACCCTACTAGGCAGACTATTCCACTCATCAACTACCCTATTTCCAAACCAATACTTTCCTATATCCTTTCTAAATCTAAACTTATCCAACTTGAATCCATTATTGCGGGTTCTCTCTTGGAGAGATATCCTCAAGACCTTATTTATATCCCCTTTGTTAATGCACGTTTTCCACTTGTACACCTCAATCATGTATCCCCTCATTCTTCGTCTTACAAGTGAATGTAATTTAAGGGTCTTCAATCTTTCTTCATACAGAAGATTTCTAATGCTATGTATTAATTTAGTCATTCTACGCTGAATGTTTTCTAACGAATTAATATCCATTCTGTAATATGGAGACCAGAACTGAGCTGCGTAATCTAGGTGAGGCCTTACTAATGATGTATAAAGCTGTAATATAACCTCTGAACTTCTGTTGCTTACACTTCTTGATATAAATCCCAGTAATCTGTTAGCCTTATTACGTACGCTTAGGCATTGCTGTCTTAGTTTAAGGTTGCTGCTTACCATAACCCCCAAGTCCTTTTTGCAATTTGTATGGTTAAGTTCTACGCCATTCAACTTATAAGTGCTTGGGTTATGGACACTCCCGAGCTTCAGAACCTTGCATTTATCTACATTGAACTGCATCTGCCACTTTTCTGACCACGAATTGAGTTTGTCTAAATCGTCCTGAAGTTCCCTGACATCTACGTTTGAATATTTTATCCTACCTATCTTCGTGTCGTGGGCGAATTTGCTCATATCACTAGTAATTCCCTTATCAAAGTCAATGATATATATTATAAACAACAACGGGCCTAAGACTGAAATAAACAACAATGGGCCTAAGACTGTATAAACAACAACGGGCCTAAGACTGTATGAACAACAACGGGCCTAAGACTGAATAAACAACAACGGGCCTAAGACTGTATAAACAACAACGGGCCTAAGACTGTATAAACAACAACGGGCCTAAGAAAATTCTTGCTCCCAGAAGGCTATCCAGTCTACTTCGTCTTGTGTTCTGCGTACCGGTATGTCTATTATGCGGTGGATGATGAGTTGGATGATGTCATCTGCGTATTCAAGAGTGATGGTGTTATCGAATGCAGGTGCTGGGATGTCGTTTGTGTATAATATGTAGAGAGTGGAGAAGAGGATAGACCCTTGGGGAACTCCCGCATGCCGTTAGAAGTAGTCTGAGTAGCAGCCTTGGAATTTTATTCTCATTGTCCTTCCATCTAGGAAGTTACAGAGTAGTTTGCGGATAGGGAGTGGGAAGTTAAAATTGGTGCAAAGTTTGTATTTTAGTCCGTTGTGCCAGACTGTATTGAAAGCTTTTTCGACGTCCTTGTTTTGAGTTTAAGTGGATGTAATTGAGTACTATTATGTTTAGGACATCCTGTATGGAACGTCTGGTTCTGAAGCCAAATTGTCCTTCATAGAGGAGGGAGTTACGTTCCAGGTATCCCTGGAGGCGTAAGTTGATGAGTTTTTCAAAGTTTTCCCAGGATTTCGAGTAAGCTAATGGGGCGATAGTTATTTTGGGTCAGAGTGATCTTTGTTGGGTTTTGGTATGAGGATAGCAGTGGCAGCTTTGAAAATAATAGGAAAATAACCCGATGCTAGTGAGGCATTGAGAAGGTTTGTGTAGGCTGTGATGGAGTTTCGAAGGTGTTTTAGGCCTGAGGCTCCAGGGGCCTTGGGAGGGAGGCGTTTGAGGAGTCCTTTGATTTTATTGTCTGTGAAAGGTATGTCGAGTTCTTGTGTGGAGGTGAGTGTATCGAGAAGGATGTATCTGTCAGGTGTCGTTTCCTGTAGATGTTCGGTGTTCTACTGGTCTATACGTTGTGTGTTGTAGAATATTAGAATGGGGGGGGTGGGGGGGGAAGATGTTCTCCCAGATGTGTTTGAAGATGTTGGTTGCTGTCTGTGTGTCAGTGACATGTGTGTTATCGTGGGTGAGGTGTCTGAATTTACTGGTAGCAGCATTGCCTCTGATTTTATTTTATTAATGAAGGTCCAGCAGGCTTTGGGGTCTTTAATTCTTTGTTCATCAGCCTCGTGGATGAGCCGGGCTTAGTGTGTTGTGGTCATGATCCAGGCTGTGTAGTATGTTGCTTTTGAGGTACATAAGATCTTGTCTGATTTGGTTGAATCTGTGAGTGTTGAGGAGGAAAGGATTGTGGAAGCATATGAATAAGTAAGTTTATTCAGGTATACACAAATACAGTTACATAAATTATCATACAAGTCAGACAGAGAGACTTATTTCCATTGGGGTCCATTTAATACCTTAATATTATACACTATTGGAGATATATGTTATTATACTATAAAGGATATATACTAGTAATAAGGTAAAAAGAGTTATTTACATTTACATGTATGTTAGCTAAAAAAAATAAAAAAATCATTCTCCTCCCTTTCTGTCGCTACATTCATTAGGTACCTTTTGGCTCTCTTCTTGAACTGGCTTATGCTATGACTGGCTTTGACATGTGCAGGCAGTCTGTTCCATTCCTTTATTGCAGTACAATAAAAGGTGTTTTAAGCCTGGCCACTGACTGTGGGTACTACAAAGTTGTGTTCTCTCCCCCTAGTACTATGACTGCTTTGGTTCCCAGCCTTGACAAAATTGGCAGCAAGATATTCTGGACACTGTTTGTGAGCAATTTTATAAACCTGATTCATCTTAAGTTGTTTTACTCTGTCTTCAATATTCAGCATATCCAATTGTTGTAATTCATCCTGGCCTACATGCTCTCTTGGACCCAGGTCCAGGATGAATCTTACCATTTTGTTCTGGGTGATTTTCAGCTTATGTTTCAGTTTTTTTGTCAAGGCAGAGTACCATGAAGAGCAAGCATAGTCCATATGACATTGTATAAGGGCTAGACATAGTGTACTGCGAGCCTCAGTAGGTAGACACTGTGCTTGTCTGTAGAGGAACTTCAGCCTGGCATTCGCTTTCTTTACTACACTGTTCCCTATCAATTCTCCTGACATGCATGGGTCAAAGGGGATTCCCAGATATTTTACTGAGGAAACTGAAGTGATGGGTTCCACATTACACAGGACATTAAAATTATTTGCCTTTCTCATGTTTCATGCCAAAGAGTATGGCTTCCGTTTACCCGAGGTGTAACGATAGTTTGTTGTCTATTAACCATTTGCTGCAGGACTCCAGTTCCAGTGTTAATACATTAGCTATATCTTGTGGGTCTTTACCTGACACTAACAGAGCACTGTCATCCATATACAGTAGGAGTTTGCACTTGACACTGATGGGCATGTCGTTTATATAACATAGGAATAATAAGGGACCCACATGCTATCGGCAGGAATTCTGATTCTGTTTTGTTGATTATGACAATTTGTTTCCTGTTGTTAAGATAGGACTTAAACCAGTCTACGGAACCTATGCCGATAGCTTGAAGTTTCTTACATAATATAATGTGGCTGATAGCATCGAAAGCCTTTTGCAAGTCTAAGGTTACCATTCCTATGAGGTTGTAAATGAATGGTTCAGAGAACCGACGAGTTGGTAAATTAGACACATATGCAACACTTGGATATCTTTATTGAGGAAACGTTTCGCCACACAGTGGCTTCATCAGTCCATACAAAGGAGAATCGTGAAGAACAGGTTATTTTTGTACTCTTCGATTTTTGAACAATAGTGTCTTACCTTTGCTCCTTTTATAAGCCTCTGCACTCTGTTCCTCACCTTTGGAATTTATTTAGTGCTGTAATATCCTGTCTGTTTGCCTTAAATCATTTTATCAACTGGTCTCTGAATTTCATATTATCTAATATCTCAGTAGTCATCCAGGGTTCAGTTCTCCGTTTAATCCTAACCTCTTTAACTGGTGCAATATCATCAAGGATGGCAGTAAACATTGTTTTGATTTTTTTGCAGGCATCATTTACGTCCGTGCAACTTGTTATCACTGTCCAATCACAATCGTGTTTCTTTTCTGTAATTTCTAGTTGACCTAATTTTTATTGTTCTGTGTAGGCCTATCAGTTCCCTAGTGATTTTCATGGTGCAGTAAATGATGAAATGATCACCAAGGCCTGTGGTAATGACGCCTGACTGACTAATGTTCTCAGAGCGGTTACAAAGTATGTGGTCAATTAGGGTGGGACAGTTGCTCCCCAGCCTTGGTGGTGTGTGGGTGAGCTCAGTCGTCCTCCTGGTGGAGGTTAGGTGAAATTTTATTTTCACCATCATGGCAGATATCTACCGGCGCTGTGTCAACACTGTCTGTGTGGATTTAATAAAAGGTGCTGTGTATCCTGATAACGCTGAGGTTATCTTGCCATTGGTTCTACGTGACACTTTTGGAAT
>WNWK01012835.1:0-57848 GCA_009830355.1 Cherax destructor
ATGTTGTGTATATGACATTCACACGTTTAAGTGTGCTTCTTTTTTTGCAAACCACATAGCTAATGTACTGTCACCAGAGCTGCAGCAAATGGTTATTAGACAACAAATTACCTTTTTCCCCCGGAAAAAGCGGAAGCCATACTCTTTTTGGCAAAAAAAATAAAGTGAGAGTAAATAATTTTAATCCCCAGTGGAATGGGGAACCCATCACTTCAGTATCGTCGGTGAAATATCTAGGAACCCTTTTTGACCCATGCATGTCAGGAGAATTGAGGGGGAACAGTGTAGAAAGAAAGCGAATGCTAGACTAAATTCCCTTTTCTCAGACAGGCACATTTCTACCTACTGAGGATCGTGGCCCCCTATGTCTAGCTCTTATACTATGCCATATAGATTTCTTTGTTCTTCATGATACTCTCCCTTTAAAAAAAAAAAAAAAGATTGATAGACTACAAATCATCCAGAACAAAATTTTCCAAGAGTGATAAAAAAAAAGCACTTCACTGTAATAACTATTATTTTCTTACAGTATTTAATTGTTTTCCCCCCTTTTTTTCTCATTTGGAGCCCCGGCTTCTATTTTCGGGTCACATCTCTTTTTTCCCCCACATCTGACCAGTGTCTGATCGTCACTTTGTGCAGTTCTGTCCCTGATTTATTTTCAACCCCCCAGCTTTCAAAACCTAGAATATTTAATACCCAGAACATAAAAGGGACTATATCAAAACTCGTGGGTGGAGCCAAACATTTTAACAAGCTACTAATGAACTGTTACAAAATAACCCACATATTAAGGCATTTTTGACCTTCATTTCCAGCCAGCATAGTGGAGAAATGCGGCATCCAGCCTGTGGTAGAAACCCCGCCCTTGCCTGGAAGAAATCAGACGGGGTTTTTTTGGAAGTAATGTGACGGTGAAATGCTTCTCTGGCTAATGTTCTTGGCTGAGAATGTAACAGAGCTGCCCATCATGTGTAGGGGATAACGGATGGCAAAACCCAAACTGGGGCCAGGCAGGTGAGATCTTTCACAATTTTTTTTAATGATATAAATATTTAATTTTGAGAGAAATTTTAACCTGAAATATTATTTTGCTGAAAAAAATACAAACGTTGTTAAATTGTACGTTTATTTGTTCTAAAATTTAAACCCCCAAACGCCTGCGTACTATGATTTAGTGTGCCTGGATGAACCGAGCGTTGGGGGCCACTACTGACGTGTCTTTGAGGGGGTGGCCCCCGGGAGACAAGTCAACGTTACTTGCCACCCGGGGCCCTACCTCCTACCTGAGGGGTCAGAGTCAGCTGGTGGAGGTTTGAAGGAAGGCTGGCAGAATGTAACAGCCGTGAGGCAGGTGAGGAGCAACATTAATATGTATGTCGTTACATTACCATTGATGTCTTTCTTGATCTTATTCGCTTTTGTGTGGACTTCATCTCCTCTTCCTTTAAAGGGAAAAAATTTTTCCCCAAACCTTCGGTTTGGGGCAAGGTCTCTCCTGCTAACCTTTATGGAATACTTCGAAATTTTTTCTCCTTAATACTGTTGATGTGTGCCCTTTCCTCTGGCTCCGCTATGTATATGATTTTTTTTATTATTTGGCTCAATGACCTACCTTTTCTTGGTAAGTAAGACACATGTTCAACATTTGGGGTATCTTTTTTCCCGGGAAAAAAGACCCCCAATTTTTGCACATCATTCATACCTATCAATCTGTCGGTATCGTATACCATTTTAATATTCACTTAGCCTCTTCCAACCATTTCTCAATGCATTTTAAAAAACCTTACTACTTCCATAAGAAAAAAAAAAGATAAGATTTTTCGGTTTTTTAAACCCCCGGGGGGTTAGCCCCCCGGGGAAACCCCCAAAAAAAGTCAGTGCGTCATCGAGGACTGTCTGTCTTATTTCCTTGGGGTTTTCCTTTTTCTTGCCCCCCCGGAGGGGCCCACACCAGTCGGCTAAAACCCCCGGAATTTTTTTCTGCTAGGTGAACATGAAAACAGGTGAAGGGGAAAAAGGGGAAAAGTTTCCACCGCCGGGAATCGAACCCGGGCCCCCCTGTGGGGGAAAAAAGGGTCTAGCCACCAGACCACCGGGCCACCGAGTTCAAAGCTGAATGAGAATCTAACTTTGGCTTCATTTCCTTTTTTGTACATGTCCATTGCTTTCCATTTATTGCAAGTTTTGCCCAGTGGCATGTACATTCACTGCTTTAAAATTTCCCCTGCTGTACTTCCCATGTTGCACTTCCCATGTTGCACTTCCCCGCCTCCTCTGTCAAGAAAAGTGTTTTTATTTCTCACTTTTCTGCATTTGTCACCCTCCCCCTCCTTGATACGATAATTTGGACTCTTCGCAAAATTGTTCTTGTCTTGTAAACCCCCAAACCCCCCTGTGTTTTATTCTGCACCACGCCAGTTTACACTATACAATCCCTATTGTACCCCCACTGTTTACCCTGAACCATCAGCGTGTGTGAAGGAGCCTGATTATGAGAACGCCAACTGGGAGTGGGAGCATGGAGTGTGGGGAAAGGGGGGGGAAAGTCCCCGCTAACTGTACCGACCAACACCCACCAAAGACGGCGCCCCCAACACAACTTTTCTTGTACCTCAAATGGGGGGCTTTTTTAGTCGCCTTGTTTGAAAGGTAAATTGTATTTTATGTCAGTTAATGTGCATTTGCACTTTAACCTTATAGTAATGTGTTTATTGAAGTGACCGTATGAATACTTTTATACTTGCATGTAAATAAATAAAAACCATGTGATTCATTAAGTTATTGAGTCAGTAAGTATGAGTTAAAGATATTTTCGATCTACAAATCATCATCCGAGAATTTATTTTAATATGTGACATACTAAATTGTCAGTGAAAACACAATGTTTTAATATACAAAAATATCAATAAATTCCTTTTGTGCTTCACACTCTGTGGCAGTGTGTGAAGGGGGCCACTTGTGAATAATGCCACCACCACCGGGGCGTGGGGGGGTGTGGCTGGGGAGAGCAGGTGACTGCCAAGTGAAACCCCCCCAACCACTTCAGCCCAAAGGTAATAAATTTTTTTGACAGTTTACATTACTAGCTGTGTTTTCTGTTTCATGTATATATTTTCACCCTCTGTTGTATTTTATTGTTTTTTTTTCATCAATAGGGTTTTTAATTGGTATGGAGACTTAAAAGGAAATATATTCACCATCACTCACCTAAAAAACTCCCTTGGGGAAAAGCACTGGCATTTCAAATCAAAAGACACTGAACCACAGCGTCCAAAACCCTCACCCAGAGTGCAGGACACTGTACTTCCCACCCCACGGGGCTCATTGAGTTTAAACCCGGGTTTTTTCCGAATCTTTTTAAAAAGGTTCCTGTCTCATTTTTTAAAGTATGTCAGTACCAAAAAAAAACACTTGTCTTCATTCATTCGGGGTCTATCATTCTCTTGTGTAAAAAGGAACCCTTTATAACTACACTTTCCTGCATAATAATTAAGCACTGATAAAAAGGGTACCTATTTTTAAATGCACGATTTCCAGCAGCCTCTCCCTGGAATCGTCCGTTGCTGTAGGTCCCAGTGGTTGTTGATTAGTGAGTAAGACATTACATTTTGCCCCAAAGGAGATATAATTCAGCATTTCACATTTGATTACACATGTGATGCTGAGGGATACTCAGTGGTGTTGGGGGATCGCAAGGGGATGATCTCCTAGAATAGGACAGCCCTAATCACCTTGTGTCTTCTTATGGACTACAATACCTGTTTGGTGATACAAGTGAGATTAAGACCTGCCCTGCTCGTGAAGGAGCTTATGGCGTTGACAGCGCCATATAGGCCGGAAAGATGTCTTGGTAGGCTGCTACAGATGGGTAGTTATATTACTCTTTCTATGCATCAAAGTCATTTGACACCATTCGTTATTCACGGTATAGAGATATTTTGTGCCTTTGTTCATTACGCCAGAGTGCATACCGCCAGACACTCGTGATTTATACCTCGGATCACTGCACTCAGGTTTGTTTGGTTTTACATTCATTAAATTTCTTAATGGAGATTGATAGTATTTCAGAGTCTACCGCACAAATTCACTATTGTCGTTGTTCTCAATGGGAGATTTTGTGACGTATGTACTCTCTGTGTCCTGAAGTCAGTCCTACTGCTGCTCAGCGGGCTATCCTACCATTCCTCCTACGCACAAAAGGAATGCTGAGATCAGCTTTATATACCTTCCTTGCTACATATTGCAACAAGAATTAACACAAGAGGGATGTTTCCTTGTCATTTAGCCGAGGGCTAATAGTTGTAATGCCTCTGACTTGTACACTAAGTGGGGCACAGGTTTTCCCTTAATTTTCCTGTGCAGTTGCTCAAAAATTCTAGCAAGGAGAGGTCGTGCATGATGACGTCTGGTACATACATGTGTCTAATAAAGCTGTTGTGGGAGGAAGTGGAAGAATCCACTGGCCCCTTTCCAGAGGGCTAAGCCCTCAGATGACTGAGAGGGCGGGAGGAGGAGAATTTTATCCACATCTTAATGACTACCAGTTGGTCAAGCCCCAATTACTTCAACCACTTTCACTTCCTCCCTCCAAACTTTCCAGGATAAGCCTTGGTTCTCCATATTTATAACCCAGATTTATACACCCACTTGGTCAACTTATTCTGTTCCGTCCTGACTAAATGAGCAAACCATCTCAATAATCCCTCCAACTCTATGAATTATGCATCTTCTAATTTCTACGTTTCATATTATCTTATTATTTTTCATACCACACATTGATCTCAAACATTATATCACTTCCTACAGCCTCCTTTCTGCAGTGTTTTAAAACCATGCCTTAAACCCATATAAAAGTATTGGCACCACACTACCCGGGTCTTTCTGCCTTCTGGTGTGCTAACAATCCTTGAATTGTCACTGAGTTGTGAGGAAAGCCTGTCCCTTTGTCACGGCAAAGTTGAAGTCAGAAATATAGAGTTTAGGTAGAAAGCCAGGTTTAGACCAGGTGTGATTATCCGAAAGCAGTTCCAGGTACTGAGAAGGGTCCATGACTGTGGAGGGGAGGGTATAGGGTGTCGCAGTCACTGGAGATCCAGAAGGTAGTGTCTCATTCATCATCAAATAAAAAAAAACAGGAAGGCAGCTCCGAGAATAAACAAAAAGAAATCACCACATACCCATCTAGAACCACTCTTACCTCTTCTGCTGCTCGAGTTATTGTCGTACCTTAGAAACAACCTTATACCCTACCTGATGTACAACCTTATACCCTACCTGATGTACAACCTTATACCCTACCTGATGTACAACCTTATACCCTACCTGATGTACAACCTTATACCCTACCTGATGTACAACCTTATACCCTACCTGTTGTACAACCTTATACCCTACCTGATGTACAACCTTATACCCTACCTGATGTACAACCTTATACCCTACCTGATGTACAACCTTATACCCTACCTGATGTACAACCTTATACCCTACCTGATGTACAACCTTATACCCTACCTGATGTACAACCTTATACCCTACCTGATGATGTACAACCTTATACCCTACCTGATGTACAACCTTATACCCTACCTGATGATGTACCCAAACCCTTTTACCCTACCTGATGTACAACCTTATACCCTACCTGATGTACAACCTTTTACCCTACCTGATGTACAACCTTATACCCTACCTGATGTACAACCTATACCCTACCTGATGTACAACCCTTATACCCTACCTGATGTACAACCTTATACCCTACCTGATGTACAACCTTATACCCTACCTGATGTACAACCTTATACCCTACCTGATGTACAACCTTATACCCTACCTGATGTACAACCTTATACCCTACCTGATGTACAACCTAACACGATCCACTTTCCAATGTTGGGGGACAGCCACTACAGCTACACGGCTGTTAATGATTCTTTTTTCTTCCTTCGAGGAAATAAATTTTACAGAATGAAAATATAACCACTAATGAAGCCATAATGAGAGAGAAATCTAGGGTTGAGGGAATTTATTTTCCATTTGTGGGAAGGGAAAGAGATTCACCTCCTCATATCAAGAGCGGAAAGAGACCTCCCTAACGAAGATCCGCAACTGGATCACCTAGCTCGTGCTGACACACTTCATTACTTTATTGTACAACTTAACTTGTGATAGAATATGATAGAGAAAAAATCTTGCATAATGGGTGTTAATTACCAGTAAACAAACTCTTGCTAAAACTTTTAAAATGTCAAATAGATCAAACTTGTTATATAGTGTGCCAGAATTTTATTTTGGTTTAAATTAAAACTCTTCCCCAGGTTTACTCCGCCACCATCAACTGTACCAACCAAGGCTGGGACAACACCACCGGCTGTGTTTTCTGTAAGTTGATTTTAGCGCGTTTGTAAAATTTTGAGTATATACCAAGAATAATTAATAAAATGAAGAATAATTATATCTTAAATTTTATCAGTTCCATTCTGTTTTGAAATGAAATTCGAATAATGAAAACATATATGATAAAAAAAATATGATTTTTAAAATGATTTTATTCGCTGTGTAACTATTTTTTATGTCTTCTATAAATACTAATCCACAAATTTTAGCATGAATTCATCACTACAGATGAATAATCTGTTTCAGGGGTTATGATATATATTAGTATCTCTCATTTATAATATTTAAGAATATGTTCTAATATTAAATATTACATACAATCATATATAAGTTAAAAATTAATTAATGCATTTATCCGTATACTTCAGTCCATATATGAAACTTTTTGATATAATTCAGAATACTAGACACTATTAAGTAGGATATTTCTTTTTCAAGATTTTCAGCATAAAGTAAAACTAATAAATTTACAAAAGTTATAACACCAAAAAAAAACAAAATACTACAAATATTTTGACATGTCACTAATATATTATTTTACCCCTACAGCTTGTTGATGTACCTAAGTGTTACTTACCCGATAATGTAACTCGTATCTATGAATGTTCTATTTTTGTGTACACTTCTTTTGTCTTTCTTCTTAGAAGGAGTGAGGAGGGGGGGGGTATAAAAGCGGATTGTGTGCTAGCTCGTACGAGTCCTAATGTGAGTGTAATAGTCTGTTAGTGTGGATTGGATGCTTACTAGTGTGGATATATATTATGGATATGGCTGGTAGTTACTATATGTTTATATAGTAAGTGTGTGTTAGGAAAATACACAGCTGCAGAAATATGGAAAACTTAGATAATTATGTGGTATTTCTTTTCATCTCTTTACCAGAAACAGAAGACTGTGAGTCATGGAATATATGTAATAGTGAGACAGAACCATGTCACCAAAGGAGACATTGCAATCTATAGTCACCTTTACGGTAAATTTTAAGTGGGTGACAAGTTACAGTTTATACTGGTTAGGCTCAAAGTAAATTTTTTTAAACTTAAACTTAAAATTAAGTTGAAGTTTCCTTGTCCCTTTGATAAAGTAAAATTTTGCTTGAATTCTAATTATGATTTCCAAAAGTCCCCTTTGTAATTGCCATTACTTTTGTTTTCTAGAGGCCTTAAATATATATTATTGCTTTCTTTACTAACATGTTGAAAAAGGACTGAACTCCCTTGGGTATAACAGATTGTTATGTGCACTACAATACGTTTCCTAACTTCAGGCAGTATGCCCAAAGTAGAATGTACCATATCACAGTTCAATATAGAAAATAAAAAGTTCATACATTATGTCCGACAGAGTTCAGTCCTTCATCATACAGTTAAAAAGACAGAATATAATGTTCACTGGGAAGCGAACTCCTTAACACACATCTTCAAATCACGCTTATCAACTCGCAATAAATTTTCAACCCATCAGACAAACACGACAGATGTAATTTTGAGTTTTGCTATAGGAAAATTTCTACCAACACCAACCTTTATCTCAGATCCAAACTCATGTAGCAAGTGACCTATGACCCAATTTAAATTTATTATACAAGTGACTCCATATATAGTTTCTGGTGTCTCTTATAGTGGAATGATACCCTTTTTCATAATTATATATATATATATATATATATATATATATATATATATTGGTTTTCTTTTTTCTGTTTCTGTGTTTTTTCCTATTATGAAAGAGTATTAATTCACTGTTATTGTTACATTTGTTTGTGTATGTACGTAATGCTTACTGAGTGTTAGAGTATGCAATAACAGTAGTTAGACTGTTGGGTTTAGTCCTGACTCTTTCTCTTCTACTTCAGCTCTTCCTCTCACCGGCTATTCTTCTTCTGGCCCCACTTCCCCCTCTCCCCTAGTGGGTCCTTACCTGAGAGTCTGAACTGAACTGTTAGAGTAGAAATTTAAAATGTTACGATTATCTGTAAATATGATTTATAAATTACTGTATTACAATGTAAACATTTGTATTTTATTCCCATGTGAACAGTTGTATATATTGTAAATAATATCATATGGCTGAGTGTTTTATTTACCTGTAACATTCACGAAGGCTCAATGTTATGTCAGAAGCAGCTGTCACTATGTGCTGTACTTAACATCGGCCTCAGTAAACATTTTTTCTTATCTCCCTGGGTCTATCTTTCTCCCAGATCCCTCCGTTCCAGTTTCCTCTGCCTGGGTCTATCTTTCTCCCAGATCCCTCCGTTCCAGTTTTCTCTCCCTGGGTCTATCTTTCTCCCAGATCCCTCCGTTCCAGTTTCCTCTCCCTGGGTCATCTTTCTCCCAGATCCCTCCGTTCCAGTTTCCTCTCCCTGGGTCTATCTTTCTCCCAGATCCCTCCGTTCCAGTTTCCTCTGCCTGGGTCTATCTTTCTCCCAGATCCCTCCGTTCCAGTTTCTCTCCCTGGGTCTATCTTTCTCCCAGATCCCTCCGTTCCAGTTTTCTCTCCTGGGTCTATCTTTCTTCCAGATCCCTCCGTTCCAGTTTCCTCTGCCTGGGCTCTATCTTTCTCCCAGATCCCTCCGTTCCAGTTTCCTCACCCTGGGTCTATCTTTCTCCCAGATCCCTCCGTTCCAGTTTCCTCTCCCTGGGTCTATCTTTCTCCCAGATCCCTCCGTTCCAGTTTCCTCTCCCTGGGTCTATCTTTCTCCCAGATCCCTCCGTTCCAGTTTCCTCTCCCTGGGTCTATCTTTCTCCCAGATCCCTCCGTTCCAGTTTCCTCTCTCACTCATGTATTTATCCAACCCAAATTTTAAACTACCCAACTTCTCTTCAGAATCTCCCAAAAGCACAGTGTCATCAGCAAAAAGCAACTGTGACAAATCCCACTTTGTATTTGATTCTTTGTCTTTTAACCCCACACCTCTTGCCAAGACCCTCGCATTCACTTTTCTTACAACCCCATCTATAAATATATTGAACAACCACAGTGACATCACACATCCTTGTCTAAGGCCTACTTTCACTGAGAAATAATCTCCCTCTCTCCTACACACTCTAACCTGAGCCTCACTATCCTCATAAAAGCTCTTCACTGCTTTCAGTAACTTACCTTCTATTCCATACACCAGCAACATCTGCCACATTGCCCCCATCATACGCCTTTTCCAAATCTATAAATGCTACAAAAACCTCTTTACCCTTATGAGTGGGACTTGTATGTGAGTTGTAGATGCGTGGAACAATCTTCCGAGTAGGGTGATAGAGGCTAGGACCTTGGGTGGCTTTAAAAAGAGATTGGACAAATATATGAGTGGGAGGGGCTGGGTTTGATTGGTGTCGTGAGTACGGGAGTAAATTCTTAGGTAGTGGTGGTTTTGATAAGGACCTGCCTTGTATGGGCCAGTAGGCCCTCTGCAGTGCTCCTCCATTCCTATGTTCTTATGTTCTTATTGGAAAAATAAACACAAGGAAGCCTGCCACTACAGTCCCCATCCCTTTATTTGAAACCCTTAGGGCCAGCAGTATTTCGAATTTCAGAATTTTTTTGAATTTCAGAATGAAGGTGGGGGTCTAGGCCAACATGCCTACTGCAGGGTTTCTCCTTTCTTATGTTATTATGTACCCACGACACCAGTCATACCCAGCTCCTCCCACTCATATATTTGTTGGATTTGAGTGGGACTTGTATGTGAGTAAACAGAATTATCAAAGCTTATTGCTTGGGTAGCATTTATTCTGTTAGTGGGTTGAATTTGTGAAGGACTTGCCTAGTATGGGCCAACAGGCCTATTGCAGTGTTCCTCCTTTTTTATGTTCTTATGTTCTCTCCCTGGGTCTATCTTTCTCCCAGATCCCTCCGTTCCAGTTTCCTCTCCCTGGGTCTATCTTTCTCCCAGATCCCTCCGTTCCAGTTTCCTCTCCCTGGGTCTATCTTTCTCCCAGATCCCTCCGTTCCAGTTTCCTCTCCCTGGGTCTATCTTTCTCCCAGATCCCTCCGTTCCAGTTTCCTCTCCCTGGGTCTATCTTGAACATAAGAACATAAGAACATAAGAAAGGAGGAACACTGCAGCAGGCCCGTTGGCCCATTCTAGGCAGGTCCTTCACATTCCATCCCACTAACAGAATATTTGTTCAACCTAATTTTCAATGCTACCCAAGAAATAAGCTTTGATAATTTTATTTACTCATGTGCAATTCCCACTCAAATCCAACCCCTTTCACTCATGAATTTATCCAACCTAAATTTAAAACTACCCAAGGTCCTTGCTTCAATAACCCTACTAGGCAGACTGTTCCACTCATCAACTACCCTATTTCCAATATTGATAGGAGTAGGAGACAGAGGGTTTGCTTTCCTGGGGCTGGGATGGAGGATATTGTTAGCCGTCAGGACGACATCATGAGAGGTAATGGGAGCAATCCTATTATCTGTCTCAGTGCTGGAGGCAACGATGTTGGCAGACGTAGGAGTGAGGACCTGACTAGCAGGTTTAGGTCAGCAATAGACATAATTAGGAAGAAGGTGGGAACCCTGTCATATGTGGTATTTTGCCAAGGAGAGGAGTTGGAAATGAATGGCTGTCCAGGGCAATTGGTGTCAATTGCTGGCTGGACAAATACTGTAAGGAAAATTCAGTAACATTCATTGACAACTGGGACCTCTTCTATGGCAGAAATGACATGTATGCCAGGGATGGGGTTCACTTATCCAGGTCTGGGGTGGGGGCACTGGCAACTGCAGTGGAGGGAGCTGTTAGGGCTTTAAACTAGAAATAGTTAGTGGTATGGGTTTTGGGGGGAAAACAGAGAAGTCCCAGTGTAGTAATATTATAAGTTGTAGGAGAACTAGTAATAGGCAGAATAAGGTGGATAGTGGAAAGCTAGTGACACTAGATGACAAGGACAGTAATAGGTATAGTGGAAAAACAGAGATGAGCAGGAAGGGTAAAGAGAAAGGAGGGTCTCTAAATATATAAGAACATAAGAACATAAGAAAGGAGGAGCACTGCAGCAGGCCTGTTGGCCCATACTAGGCAGGTCCTTCACAATCCGTCCCACTAATAGAATATTTGCTCAACCAAATTTTCAATGCTACCCAAGAAATAAGCTTTGACAATTCTACCCACTCATGCGCGAGTCCCACTCAAATCCAACCCCTCTCACTCATGAATTTATCCAACCTAAATTTGAAACTACCCAAGGTCCTAGCTTCAATAACCCTACTAGGCAGACTGTTCCACTCATCAACTACCCTATTTCCAAACCAATACTTTCCTATATCCTTTCTAAATCTAAACTTATCTAACTTGAATCCATTATTGCGGGTTCTCTCTTGGAGAGATATCCTCAAGACCTTATTTATATCCCCTTTGTTAATACCCATTTTCCACTTGTATACCTCGATCATGTCTCCCCTCATTCTACGTCTTACAAGTGAATGTAATTTTAGGGTCTTCAATCTTTCTTCGTAAGGAAGATTTCTAATGCTATGTATTAATTTAGTCATTCTACGCTGAATGTTTTCTAACGAATTTATGTCCATTCTGTAATATGGAGACCAAAACTGAGCTGCGTAATCTAGGTGAGGCCTTACTAATGATGTATAAAGCTGTAATATAACCTCTGGACTTCTGTTGCTAACACTTCTTGATATAAATCCCAGTAATCTATTTGCCTTATTACGTACGCTTAGGCATTGCTGTCTTGGTTTAAGGTTGCTGCTTACCATCACCCCCAAGTCCTTCTCGCAATCTGTATAGCTAAGTTCTACGTTATTTAACTTATAAGTGCTTGGGTTATGGACACTCCCGAGCTTCAGAACCTTGCATTTATCTACATTGAACTGCATCTGCTAGGAATAAGATGGACGAGTTGAGATTAGTTGCAAGTACGGGTAATATTGATGTTTTTGCAATAACTGAGACATGGTTTAATATGAAAAATCGGGACTTGCCTGCCGAATGTCACATTCAGGGTTTTAAATTGTTCCAAGTAGACAGAAGTATCGGGAAAGGGGGTGGGGTGGCACTCTATGTCCGTGATCATTTAAATTTTTGCATAAAAACGGGTATAAAGTCTGAATTAACACATACAGAGTCTGTCTGGATAGAATTTTCAGAGGGGTGTGAAAATTGATTTTAGGCGTGATTTACGTCCTCCAAACTTAAATAGGGAACTAGGAGACTACTTTGGGAGGAAATTGTTAAGGCCACAAGACACGATAACGTAGTAATTTAGGGACTTTAACTTTAGTCAGATTGATTGGAATTTCATGACAGGAATTTAGAATCTAACGACTTTTTAGAAGTAGTTCAGGATTGCTTTTTGAAGCAGTTTGTAACAGAACCTACAAGGAAATAACCTACTTGACTTGGTTCTGGCAAGCAAGAAACCCTTGTTAATAATTTAGAAATTACAGAGGAACTCGGCTCAAGCGACCACAAGTCAATTACCTTTAGCATTGAATGGATGTATGATAGTAGGGATAATTCAGTAATGGTCCCAGATTTTCGCTTAGCAGATTATAATGGACTTAGAGAACACTTATCAACTGTGGACTGGGGTGAAGAAGAGAGTATCAATATGACAGTTTTCTTAACACTATACAGGCTGCCCAAAGAACATTTATCCGTATAAAGAAATTAGATCAAGTAGAAATGACCCAAAATGGATGAATAATAGGCTCAAATATCTTTTAGGGCAGAAGAAAGGAATTTATAGGCGCATAAAAAGAGGTGAGGGTCATCTTATAAATCAGTATACTGACATTAAGAGGGACGTTAAAAGGGAATAAGAAAAGCTAAACGGGACTATGAAATTAAAGTTGCTAGGGATTCAAAAACTAACCCAAAAAGTTTTTCCAGGTTTATAGAACAAAAGTTAGGGATAAGATAGGTCCCTTAAAAATAACTTTGGGCATCTTACTGACAAGGAGAATGATATGTGCTCTATTTTTAATAATTATTTTCTCTCGGTTTTCACACAGGAAGACATTAATAATATCCCAGTAATTAATTTTTACAGAGGCCCAGAAGAAGATAAATTATGTAATATCACAGTCACTAGCGAAATGATTATGAAACAGCTGGACCAACTGAAACAAAATAAATCGCCGGGTCCTGATGAGCTTTTGCAAGGTTCTTAAGGAATGCAAAAAGGAACTCTGTGAACCAATATCTAACATTTTAATTTATCTCTTCAAACAGGTGTAGTGTCTGATATGTGGAAGATGGCTAATGTAATTCCTATTTTTAAAGCAGGGACAAGTCACTACCGTCAAATTACCGCCCAATAGCCTGACCTCAATTGTAGGCAAATTACTAGAGTCAATTATAGCTGATATTATTAGAAGCCATCTAGATAACCATAATTTGATTAATGATACCCAACATGGATTCACGAGGGGCCGTTCCTGCCTATCTAATTTATTAACCTTCTTCAGTAAAGCTTTTGAGGCTGTTGATCCGATAAAGAATTCGATATTGTTTATTTAGACTTTAGTAAGGCTTTTGATAGAGTACCGCACCAGAGACTGTTAAAGAAAGTGGCAGCTCATGGCATTGGGGGAAAAGTGCTGTCATGGATCGAGTCATGGCTCACAATAGGAAGCAGAGAGTGTGCATAAATGGGGTTAAATCGAATGGGGACTTGTAACAAGTGGTGTTCCACAGGGATCAGTCTTAGGCCCATTGTTATTTATAATATATATCAATGACCTTGATGAGGGAATTACTAGTGATATGAGCAAATTCGCCGACGACACGAAGATAGGTTGGATAATTGATTCAAACATAGATGTCATAGAACTTCAGGAAGATTTAGACAAACTTAATTCGTGGTCAGAAAAGTGGCAGATGCAGTTCAATGTAGATAAATGCAAGGTTCTGAAGCTCGGGAGTGTCCATAACCCAAGCACTTATAAGTTAAATAACGTAGAACTTAGCCATACAGATTGCGAGAAGGACTTGGGGGTGATGGTAAGCAGCAACCTTAAACCAAGACAGCAATGCCTAAGCGTACGTAATAAGGCAAATAGATTACTGGGATTTATATCAAGAAGTGTTGAGCAACAGAAGTCCAGAGGTTATATTACAGCTTTATACATCATTAGTAAGGCCTCACCTAGATTACGCAGCTCAGTTCTGGTCTCCATATTACAGAATGGACATAAATTCGTTAGAAAACATTCAGCGTAGAATGACTAAATTAATACATAGCATTAGAAATCTTCCTTGAAGAAAGATTGAAGACCCTAAAATTACATTCACTTGTAAGACGTAGAATGAGGGAGACATGATCGAGGTATACAAGTGGAAAATGGGATTAACAAAGGGATATAAATAAGGTCTTGAGGATATCTCTCAAGAGAGAACCCCAATAATGGATTCAAGTTAGATAAGTTTAGATTTAGAAAGGATATAGGAAAGTATTGGTTTGGAAATAGGGTAGTTGATGAGTGGAACAGTCTGCCTAGTAGGGTTATTGAAGCTAGGACCTTGGGTAGTTTCAAATTTAGGTTGGATAAATTCATGAGTGAGAGGGGTTGGATTTGAGTGGGACTCGCGCATGAGTGGGTAGAATTGTCAAAGCTTATTTCTTGGGTAGCTTTGAAAATTGGGTTGAGCAAATATTCTGTTAGTGGGATGGATTGTGAAGGACCTGCCTAGTATGGGCCAACAGGCCTGCTGCAGTGTTCCTCCTTTCTTATGTTCTTATGTTTCTTATGTTCTTATATCCTTTCTAAATCTAAACTTATCTAACTTGAATCCATTATTGCGGGTTCTCTCTTGGAGAGATACCCTCAAGACCTTATTTATATCCCCTTTGTTAATACCCATTTTCCACTTGTATACCTCGATCATGTCTCCCCTCATTCTACGTCTTACAAGTGAATGTAATTTAAGGGTCTTCAATCTTTCTTCGTAAGGAAGATTTCTAATGCTATGTATTAATTTAGTCATTCTACGCTGAATGTTTTCTAACGAATTTATGTCCATTCTGTAATATGGAGACCAGAACTGAGCTGCGTAATCTAGGTGAGGCCTTACTAATGATGTATAAAGCTGTAATATAACCTCTGGACTTCTGTTGCTAACACTTCTTGATATAAATCCCAGTAATCTATTTGCCTTATTACGTACGCTTAGGCATTGCTGTCTTGGTTTAAGGTTGCTGCTTACCATCACCCCCAAGTCCTTCTCGCAATCTGTATGGCTAAGTTCTACGTTATTTAACTTATAAGTGCTTGGGTTATGGACACTCCCGAGCTTTAGAACTTTGCATTTATCTACATTGAACTGCATCTGCCATTTTTCTGACCAGGAATTGAGTTTGTCTAAATCCTCCTGTAGTTCACTGACATCTACGTCTGAATCGATTATCCTACCTATCTTCGTGTCATCAGCGAATTTGCTCATATCACTAGAGATTCCCTCGTCAAGGTCATTTATATATATTATAAACAACAACGGGCCCAAAACCGATCCCTGAGGAACGCCACTTGTTACAGATCCCGACTCCGATTTAACCCCATTTATGCACACCCTCTGCTTCCTATTGGTGAGCCATGACTCGATCCATGACAACACTTTTCCCCCAATGCCATGAGCAGCCACTTTCTTTAACAGTCTCTGATCTCTGCTCCCAGATCCCTCCGTTCCAGTTTCCTCTCCCTGGGTCTATCTTTCTCCCACATCCCTCCGTTCCAGTTTCCTCTGCCTGGGTCTATCTTTCTCCCAGATCCCTCCGTTCCAGTTTCCTCTCCCTTGGTTTATCTTTCATCCAGATCCCTCCGTTCCAGTTTCCTCTCGTTCTTCTTAAATCTTCCTGGAGGAAAGTGTGGCTCGTATTCTTATGATGGAGAGTCCTTCGTTAAAACTTTAAAGCTCTACGTTCTTAATGGGAAAGTGCTTAATTAACTCATGAATGTCAGAGTGGGAGGCGAAAAATAAATGAACGTGCTAAACGGATAGGGGAGGCAGACTGAAGGCAGGAACAAGTCAGGATAATTGAGAAGCGAAAAATATAAGAGAGACGAATATCCCACAAACAGCTGTGGGTCTCCAGACATAACATTAATCTTCCGTTAATCATACCTTCAATCTGGAAATGGAACTATTTAGAATTTCGAGTATCTAGTGGAAGAAAAATTACTGCCTGTCTCGTTTGGTTTTCTACAGGACTGTATCACAAATTTCCTCTCTAGGGGCAAAACTCCTGTGTGTAAGGATTAAAGCATAAGAACATGTGCATTAGAAGAGTATTTAAGTCAAATTAAGCTAGGGGATTAGGAAAAGATTTTGAAGATGGTTAATGCAAGTCCCACTTAAGCCCTCCCCAAAGAAAGTGATGGAAACTAAAATCTTGGACAAAGTTGAAATTAGGGTCTGCAAAGCATCTTAAGGGGCCGAGGCCTTTATATATTCCTCCTTTTTGTTTTTGGTTCAATTTCAATGAACATTGATACTGTGATTTAACCAGCATTTTCCATCTTCAGATACTATGAAGTAAGGAGAAAGATATATAGAATAAAATGTGTATCTTCTATCCAAATGAGTACAGGCTGCAGTGTAATGGAGTGAATTTGGATAAACAATCCGGAATACGAAACATCAGTGCACTCATGAAGTGCCTATTCATTGTAGAAGACACTAGGGTAAAGGTCAGCAAATTGTACATGAACAGAATTTACAATCTGGAGGTCTTCTGTGTGTTCCCTGCAGCCTCTAATATTTCGTTATAAAATAGATATGCAACTAATTATTAGGTAAAAGGACGCAATTGCAACTAATGTGACATTTTATTGTGGCAACGTCTCGTTGCATCAGGGCTTTGTCAAGCGAAACGTTGCCACAATAAAATGTCACATTAGTTGCAATTGTGTCCTTTTACCTAACATATTGTCGGTAATTCTACCAACATTAATACAGTTGATTATTAAAAAGACAAAAAATAACTTACTGTAAGTCTATGTGGACAAATGATCAGTGACCTTAGTTGGTAAGAAATAAATAAAAGTTTATAGCTTGAGAATTACATAATGGAATCATTCAATGTGAAGACTCGCAAGTAGCTGGGTTACACAACATGTACAGTTTCTGGCTATTACTAAACCAACAAGAATTTCTTAGACAACCGAATCCTCCTTATAGAGCAAACAAAAGAGCTCCTCTTAAAGTAAGCATAATCATCGACAATACAAATGATCACTCCTTTATCTTCCCAGTAACCAACATAACTAAATTACCACTCCTAACTAGTAAACTCTCTCTCCAGCTCAGTGACGAAGAGTCATTCAATAAGTTAATCAGATCAGTCAGTAATATTAACTACATTAGCTCAAGAGACTGCATATTCCTTCATAAAATTCAGGGCCATTATAATAAACATTTTGTTTTAAAACACACAGCAGGTCAAAACGTAGACACTAAATAGCCTATGGCTAACTAATATCTTTACAATTTACACAAAACATAGCTATGAGAAACAATGTAGGCTGATTATTAATGCCGAAAGAGTAATGAAAAATATACACAACATTCATCCACATAATATTTTGCTAACAGGTTTAATGCAAGAAAAGAGGTTAAAAAAAGACCTGGAAATCACTTTAACAAATACTCGGCTCAAAAATAATTTATCGACTAGAGAAATTATTCTAACTAAACCTAATTAACATATTTTTTATTTTTTTAAACAATTCATAAAAAAAATCAGAAACTAAACTGTCAAGAGTTTAGTTTCAGGTCAGGAAAAAGAATGAATGATGCAATAATACAAATATTAAATGTAGTAGTCTACTCATTTATTAAATAAAATGAAAATCCAGTGGGGCTTTTTATTGATTTAAAAAAAGATTATGATACAACTGCCTACCACATTCTGCTGCTTAAATTAGAAAATAATGGTATCAGAAGCTATGCTCTCACATGCATACTGTAAAATCCTGCTTTCAAGACAGATACTGTTATGCTTTCAACTGCGTAACGTAAATTAGGTCATCATCTGGGAAAGACCCGGACCGGGAGAGTACCGGCGAATCAAGAAGAAGAAGTAAATAAATGTCCTGGCTCCTAGGGCTAAACAACCTGCCTAGTCAAGGGGCATTTAAATTACTCCACATAAACGAACCTAGGGCCAGCTTGTACCTTCGCATTAAGTGTGAAGTCAATAGTTATTAACAGGAAGGGAACAAAAACTAACATATATAAAATATAATATATTAATAGTAAACTAACATATACAACATACAATCTACCCACTACATGACAAAATCACCACACTCCAGTTCACCTTTACCCAGTACTCACATTAGCCCACTAGAGCACTGCTATTAGGGGTTAAAACAAATATTTATAAACAGGAAGGCTCCATGAACCCCTCCCTCCTGCCGTCGTCTTAACCTGCAGGCAAAACCCTTTACACTAGCACTATCCAAAAATTAAACAGGCTTCGCTACTAGGGCCTAACAGGTAAACATGAGAGTATCAAAACCATTAAAATAACCTATGGCATAAACTTTGTGGAGAAAATTCCTAGTAAAGGGGTATCTCTCCATCCCTCTCAGCCCCCTTCAACCCTCTGAGGGGCTTTTGCCCTCCCAGAAGGGCCAATTGATTCTTACTTTCTCATAAACAGATTAATCAAACACATATGTTCATAACAGCGTCACGAGACACGCTATCCTCTCCTTGCTAGACTTTTAGTTCATTGCAACTGCAAGTGAAATTAAACTAGAAATAATTACTCTTTCTCCTTAGCAGGAAAATTAAGGGAAAACCTGTTTCAATTTTTCTACAATTTGGAACTATTATGAATTGTAGTCTATAGTTTGATAACAAGAAATCTACCATCTTGTATTGAATACTGTTGCAATGTTTAGCAGGAGAGAAATCAAGCTGAGTTCAGCATATCCTTTGTGGGGACAACAAGGGTGGAGGGCGGAGGGCCCCAGATTGCTTCAAGAAATTAACGAGGACATGTGTCCGATGCCGTTGCCTCCTTATCAAACAAAAGACAAAGGGACAGTAGTGACATGGTTCTTGACTCTTGTTCATTCTGACAATCTCTGAAAACTAAGAAAGTTAGACTGGGTTACTTATATGCCGGGGAAATTCCCAAAAACTAATCACCCTGTGTTTTTTGAACCGTGCGCTTCCTGTTGTGGAAAATTTCCCCAAAACCCAGAACAAATGATGGAACTGAATGGTGAAGTTTAACCGGTGTTGCGGAATTAAACGAACATTCCGGACATATGGCGAAAATGCAACATTCTCCGAGACATAACCCCTTATTCAAGTCACAGATATCGATCTTAAATGGCACTGTCAATGCTATAAGCTCAAGTTACACCATTATGTACTGTAGTCCATGGGCAGACAAAAGGGGTTAAAGGGGTCCAAAACCCCGGGGGGGTGGGCTTTGCCCAAAAAAAAAGGAGATAACTACTACTAAGCTTTAAAAAATAAGGAGTGAAATGCTGATATATACACTCCTTTGGGGCAAATTGATTTAAAAATCAAGCCCGTTTCTGGAACACACCCCAAAGGGATGGCTGGGAAAAAAGGCCCCCTAGACATCGTGCTGTTACAGAAAAAAAAAAAAGTCCTGTCACTACTCACACAAACACCATATTGTGACCCTTAGGACATCTTGCTGTAGCCCCCATTTTTCGTACTGACAAAAAACACCCCCCCCCTGCTTCTGTCCTGGCTGCTCTGACTGACCAGGAATAATACACATCTTTTTTAAAAGAAAAAACCCCCATAACCCCACATAAATGGGGAATTTTTTTTATACACATTTTATAAACACTGTGTAATAGATATTGCATCATCAGTTCTATCTCCCCACAGGGGGTACATCGGGCAACGTTCCTGGCCCTTTACTATTGTTCATCTTTATTAATGGAAAACATGTCACTACTTTTGTCATCTCCCAATAAGAGAAATTTTTTCCTCAAAAATTTTCCTTAATAATCCATACCAAAGGGGGGGTTTTCGAACCCGTGGTATGGTTTGTTTAATCGTGTCTTAAAATTTCGTGAGTCATTTTAACTCTTAATAATGAGCTGGTAAAGATGTTTACTTACGTGTTGACCAATAAACTTACATGGTTTTGGGGGGCATTACTAAAATTTTACAATTTAAATAAAAGGTAAATAAGATGCACACTGAAAGATAAAATTATGGAAAATTCTTAGATTTCACCTTGACAGCAATTTAAAATTCAAAATTGTGGATGCCCTTTCCCGGGGGGAACTTGTCAAAGCCTCTTAGATATGAGGAAATCTCTGTTCTCACGTCTGAAATTAATTAATCATTCTTTTCCCCCTCTACTCTAAGAAATACATTTCCCCTTTAAAAAGAAAAAAAGGACGCAGGGGACCGCCCCCGGGGAATGAGCTAAAAGGGGAATTTTTACATGGTATGGAGATTTTCCGGTTTAGATTGTCAGATGGCTCCCCCCCCCCTAGCTTGAACTTTAAGCTCTATGTGAATCTCAGTGCTCGTGAAACTAGCACCTGAAAAAAAGACTTTTTTGAATTTCGATCACTATGCAATGCGAGAATAATGTCACCGTATTGACTTAGGTGTATGAAGATATAAATAACTCGCAAAAAAGGTTTTAATTTTGGGGAAAATTTACATTTAATAAGGATATAGCAAACCATTGGTTTGGAAACGATTGTGGATGAGTGTAGCAACTCCCGAGTAGTTTAAAAAAAAAAACCCTTGGGTGGCTTAAAAAAAAGGTTAGACTGGGGACATGAGGGGCTACGGCGGGTGTGACTCGGGCCTGTCAAACATGGGCCAGTAAACCTATTGGGGCCCCCCCTTTTTTTTTATGTTCTTACGTTATATATTCCATAACCACAGTTCTTTTGTACTTTGAGGGGATGGTGAGGTAATTTTAATCAGTGGTAAGGTGATCTGTATCGTGTGAAATTGTGTTTAGTGAGCTCTCCGTTCTTTAAACACAAAGATGATTCCCCCAAATTTGATCAACTGTATCCCCAGTTTTTTGGCAGAATTAAAGGCAGCTGAAGAGCAATTCAGCAGCGAAAAAAAACATGAAGGGACCCCGGAAAAAATGATCGATGAATACAGCTTTCATTGATCGGACTAAGGACTAGATACTGGTAGGAACAAATGGACAAAACTGAATATTAGAAAACTCCAGGAGACTGTTGTAGAGATAATTAACTCTGTCTCTGTATTAACAAAAAAATGTGAGTCAACGAACCAGGACATCCCTACGAAGCCCGTTTTGGCGTCACAATAAATACCGACAGTAAAGTTAAGAACATTATTTTAGTTGGGGACAGTCTGTTTAATTTTTGATGGGGGAATTTTTTTATAGAGATGGAAAATAGGTAGAGAGTGTGTTTTCCTGGAGTTGTGATGCAGGATATTGTTTGCCATCTTGACATCATAATAAAAAGGGAACAGGAGCAACCTTTTATCTGACTCGGTGCTAAAGACAACGATGTTACCAGGCATAGGAATGAGGCCCCCAATTAGCAGGTATAGGTCAAATTTGATAAAATTAAAAAAAAAAAGGACACCTTGTAGTATGGGGATTTTGGCGAGGAGAATAGTTAAACAATGAATATTGGGGCAAGGGTAATTGGTGTTAATTATTGGGGAAAACACTACAGACTTTTTTAGTACCATTTATAGACAACTAGAACATCTTTATTGGCAGAAATGACATGTATGTCAGGTATAGGGTTCACTTATGAAGGGCAGGGGGGGGGCTCTGGCCAGGGGAAGTGGGGGGCTGTTAGGGTTTATTTTGAAATAGTTAGTGGTATATTTTTTGGGGGAGGATGGTTTGTAGAACAAGTGATTTGAGCTGTTTGAATTATCAAGATTGTAATAATATGGATTTTAGGAGAAACCTTTATTATTTAAATTGGGGAAAGGGAAAGATAATTACAACAGAAATTGTGAAACGGAAAAGATGAAAAGAAAAAATCACAGACAAAAAAAAATCTTAAAATATTTTATACCAATAGTAGAAGTGCCAGAAATAAAATGAACAAATTATGTCTAGCTGCATATATGGCAAACGTTGATGTTACTGCAATAACTTTGACAGGTTTTAAAACTTGAAGGGTTTGAGGGGGATCGACAATGCTACATTCGGTTTACTTTTCATGTAGAAAGAAATAATGGGAAGGAGGGTGGGATATGTACGAGAAAATTGAGTTGTTGCTTAAAAACAGAAAAAAAAAAACTATAGATTAATTACAGAATTTTAAGGGTAGAAGTTTTAAAAAATAAAAAAAAAATAATTTTAAGTGTAACACGCCGTTTCCCCGGCTTAAAAAAGGCAAGTGAGACTTTTTTTAGACATAATTGGGGGGTTTGGACATGATAAGGTAGTAATAGTGGGGGGAATTTTAATTTAATCAAATCAACTGGGCTTGGGGCCCGGAATCTGGGGCCCCAAGATTTCCGGGGAATAGTTCATGACTGTGTTAAAGTGATCAAGGTCTCATTCCCGATACGTTTCCTAATAAATATATCCCGGGGGTTTTTTTTTTTTTTTTGGTTTTTTTTTTTGAGCAATTGGTGTTAATTTCTGGTTGGACAAACACTAAGAATATTGCAGTACCATTCATTGACATCTGGGATCCTTCTTCGGCTGAAATGACCTGTATGCCAGGGATGGGATTTATTGATTTAGGGCTGGGGTAGGGATTTTTGCTAGCTCAGTAGGGGAGCTGTTAATGTTTTTTAAATAGGAAGAGTTGGGAAGGGGGTTTTTGAGAAATCAATGAAATAAGGGTCCCCATGTTAGCCAAAACCCAAACAACAGGTTATTTCTCTTTTTTGGTTCTCTCACAGATTTCCCAAAAAACAATCTTGAACTACCCCAAGAAGTCGTCTGACTCAAGATTCAAAGTTACTGAATACCAATCCATTTGACTTAAGTTAAAGTCTCTTAGAATTAATATGTTATCGGGCCTTGTGGTTTTAATTTTTTTTCCACAGTAGTTTTTCAGGGTTCCTAACCAAGTTTGGGGGATGATATATAACACCTAAAATCAATTTTTCTTTTCCCCCTGAATACTCTGTATGTATTATTTCAGATTTTAAACCCCTTTTTTATGCAGCAATTCAAGGGATCTTGGACATTCAGCCCCAACCCCCCCCCTTTGATACTTTTGTTTACGTAAAAAAATTTAAAAAACCCGAATGTGACATTCAACAGGCATGTCCCGTTTTTTTATATTAAACCACGTCTCAGTTATGGCCAATAAAATCTGGGGTTAACGAATTCCCCCAATCTCAACTCGTCCATCTTATTTCTACACTACGACTATTTGTATAAAAAAAAATTTTTTAAACCCTCCTTTTTTTTTCCTTTCCGCTCATTTCTGTTCCTCTACTATCCCTATTATTGTCCTTATCACCCGGTGCCACTGGCTTTCTAATATTCCCTTCCCCCCCTCATTCTGCCTTTTTAAATGGTTTCCCCAAAAAACTCACTAACGCTATACTGAGAATTCACTTCTTTCCCACAAAAAAACCCTTTACAACTAACTATTTCTAGACTATTTCTAGTTTTTTAAACCCTAACAGCGCCCTCTACTGCACTGACCAGCGCCCCCCCCCATCTGCCGGGGTTTTGTTTCGTAGGGGGTTTTTATCTGTGCAGATTTGTGGGGCAATCCCCCCAGGATTTTCCTAGTGTAATTAATGATAAAATTTTTTTTCTGGCGTTCCAAGTAGTTAATTAAGATCTTGAATGAACTTTACTGAGTAAAGGGCCTCTGTACATTCTTCAGACCTAAACAGAGAACCTTCACTGCAATTGTAAGTTCAGTCAATCACCCTTTTAATAATTTTTCAGATAAAACCCAATTAACCTGTTTACCATTTGCTCCCTCCACTGAAACTCTCCCATCCCCCCCTTAACTTTGTTTTGTTTGAGCTAAGGTATGCCGCTTAATTTCATTTATTACATTAGCATTCATTTATTCTCATCTATCCAACATCCCCGCACATTCAGATAATCCAAATTCAAAATTTCCCCCCCCTCCTCCTCCTCCTTCTTCTTCTTCTTCTTCTTCTTCTTCTTCTTCTTCTTCTTCTTATTCTTTTTTTTTCTTCTTCTTCTTTTTTTTCTTCTTCTTTTTTTTTTTTCTTCTGCTTCTTCTTTTTTCTTCTTCTTCTGCTTCTTCTTCCCCTTCTTCTTCTTTTCTTATTCTTCTTCTTCTTTTTTTTTCTTCTTCTTCTTCTTTCTGCTTCTTCTTCTGCTTCTTCTTCTGCCCCTTTTCTGCTTCTTCTTCTTCTTCTTCTTCTTCTTCTTCTTCTTCTTCTTCTTCTTCTTTTTTTTCTTCTTCTTCTTCTTCTTTTCTTCTTCTTCTTCTTTTCTTCTTCTTCTTCTTACTTTTTTTTATTATTATTATTATTATTATTATTATTATTATTATTATTATTATTATTATTATTATTATTATTACCAGAAAATAATAATCATGATAACTACTTCAGTCTATTTTTTTCCCCAAAATTTTTTTTTGCAAATATCCAATCAGCATTGTGGATTTTTTTAAAAAAAAAAAAAAGAGGAAAAAAGACAGGAGTTTTTTTTATTAATATTATTATTTTTTTAAATAAAAAAAATAATAATAATAATAATAATAATAATAATAATAATAATAATAATAATAATAATAATAATAATAATAATAATTAATAATAATAAACGCTATTGTCGTTTTGCTACGTTGTTTTGAGATTAAAATGTTCGATATTGTATCCACCTTCAGCACAAAATTTCCCCCTAACATGAGCTGCACCTTTCCGGGCCACATATTTTTCTTTTACGAAGTTTGCCTTTGTTGATTTATTAGTCGTGATTTATTTCAAGAAATATCCACAAAATACGTCGCTAAATATGATAATGAAATATTCCATCAGACTAGATATTGTATTAGATTCAAGAATATTAAAGTGACCGACTGTTATGTAATGGAATTCTAATATTTTACTTAACTGTAAACTACATACTAGAATATATTCATTATCCAGAACGATAGTATATATTTAAGAAAAGAAATCACACTACATTTGCTTCAAATTCATTGACATGATGAGTAAAGACACGGAATGGAAGGGTTGGTCAGTATATACTGTAAAATTCTGAATTCTCCGATGAACAATGAATAATTTTTTTGCAAACAGAGGCGCCTCAGCTGTGGCTACTCTAATTTATGCATCGTTAATTAAAAAAGGTAATGATAAATATGTTTACATCCCCGACATTGACATGGAAATTGTTTAGAACTTGGAAATGGAGGTTGAAAATCAGGTAAGATACTTTATTGGAAAAATTAAAAAAACAAAAGGAAATAAGCCACTTTGATTGGCTCTCTTGGGATGTCCTACGTAATTAACCTTCCGAAAAATAATCCAAATAAAATCTTCTCAAGACACAGATATAAATCGAGGAAAAAAACGCAAGTGGGGCTTAATGATCAGCCCTTGAAAAATAGTATTCGTTATGTACTTGAAAAACATGAAGAGATTGACTCCCTCGTCAGTGTTAATAGATAAATTAATGAAAACAGTAACTTAATAATATTACAGGAAGCGCTGAGACGCAAGTAGTGCCCGCAGAGGGACGCTGAGACGCAAGTAGTGCCCGCAGAGGACGCGAACGCAAGTGGCCCGCAGAGGGGACGCGAGATCAAGTAGTACCCGCAGAGGGGACGCTGAGACGCAAATTTCCCGCAGAGGGGACGCTGAGACGCAAGTAGTACCCGCAGAGGGGACCTGAGACGCATGTAGTACCCGCAGAGGGGACGCTGAGACGCGGGGTCCCGAGGGGACCTGAGACGCATGTAACCCGCAGAGGGGACGCTGAGACTAAGAGTACCCGCAGAGGGGACCGGAGAAGTGTACCCGCAGAGGGGACGCTGAGACGCAAGTAGTCCCGCAGAGGGGACGCTGAGACGCAAGTATCCCGCAGAGGGGACGCTGAGACGCAAGTGACCGCAGGGGGACGCTGAGACGCAAGTGCCCGCAGAGGGGACGCTGAGACCAAGTAGTACCCGCAGAGGGGACGTGAGACGCAAGTAGTACCCGCAGAGGGGACGCTGAGACCAAGAGACCCGCAGAGGGGACGCTGAGACGCAAGTAGTACCCGCAGAGGGACGCTGAGACTCAAGTAGTACCCGCAGAGGGGACGCTGGACGCAAGTAGTACCGCAGAGGGGAGCGAGACTCGTAGTACCCGCAGGGGGACGCTAAGCGCAAGATACCCGCAGAGGGGACGCTGAGACGCATGTAGTACCCGCAGAAGGAGACGATGTAGTACCCCAGAGGGGACGCGGGAAAACGCTTAGTACCCGCAGAGGGGACGCTGGAGATGTAGTACCCGCAGAGGGACGCTGAGACTAAGTAGTACCGAGAACCTGAGACGCATGTGTACCCGCAGAGGGGACGCTGGACGCATGTAGTACCCGCAAGGGGACGCTGGCAATAGTACCCCGAGGGGACGCTGAGACGCATGTAGTACCCGCGGGGAAACCAGCGCTAAAGGAGGATACAACACCGAACATATAATTTTAAATTAACATAGCATAACGTCAACAGCGATTTTGTTTTAACCGAAGGTTTTCTTTCAACAACCCGGCTGTATCCTACCATAACAGGTGGTTTGATTACTTATGAAAGAAAATAGATACTAAGTTATCGACAGTGAATAAATGGTTACAAAAGACAAGTTGATAAATGAGACACTATACAACATTTGGGTATTTTATCCTGGAAACATTTTGCCACGCAGTGGTTTTTTCAGTCCAATGTAGAGAAAGGGTTGATGGGTTTCTTGAAACTGGGGTTTGTCTATAGACATCTACTTCCACTAGTAGTTTTGTCCACTGGTGACTCCGTCTACCACTGCTACACCTCATCTATCATTGGTAAAAGCCACATCTCCGCGAATATCTGCACTTTTTCAAGATTGATGAACTGAACACATCGTTTCCAGGTGAGGGACTGATTTCAGACTCTCCACATCTTCCACCTTTCTATGCATTGGACTGAAGAAGCTACTGCTTGGTGAAATGTTTGAATAAAAATACCCAAAGTGCCTCATTCATCAACAAAGTTATCGACAACTTTTCTAAGCCGCCTCTTAGAAATAATGCTATGCAATTGAATGAGAAAATTTCAATTCGGGAAGTGTCCAAGCGCTGTTTATTCAGTATGACAAAAATCTTAGAACAGTTTTCATGATACTTATGAAGAATTCATTCAGATGATAAGCAAATATTGGAGTGCCAGTCCTATGTACCACATCCCAACACGGGGAAGTGAAACCCTCTAGAAATTGACAAATCGTGGAAGTACTATATATCGAGGTCAATAAGAACAAACTATAAAAACAGGAATGTGACTCTCGAATCAATGAAAGCTGCTAGTTAAAACAGGACAGATATAGAGCAAATTTCTAAGGAAGAGCTCGGTTGATAGTGCACTTAGCTCACACATTGAGGTCCATGGTTCGATCCCGGTATGGTTGGAATAATTTGGGGGTTTTAAAGACACCTCTGTCCATGTCCTAGCAGTAAATAGGTACCTGGGTGTTTGCCGACTGGTGGGATAGCATCCTGGGGACAAAATTAACCAATTTGCCCGAAATGTCGATTACCATTGATTTTATATATGTTATTGATGTCAGAAAGGTCTGATAAGTTTTTATCATGTACTTATAGACATAAAGATTATTATAATTAATACTTATTGTTGTAACATATGTAACATTCTGCCTAGAAGAGGAGTGGGGACACTGGAGGACAGGAAGGATAGGGGGACATGATAACAACATATAAATACTGAGAGGAACCGACAAGGTAGATTGCTATAGGCTGTTTCAGACATGGGACACACCAACAAGGGGTCTTAATTGGAAAGGATTTCGTGGAGGCAGGATCCATACATAACTTTAAGAAGAGGTATAATAAAGCTCATAGAGAAGGGAGAGAGTGGATCTAGTAGCGACCAGTGAAGAGGCGGGGCTGGAGATGTGAATCGACCCAGCAACCACAGTTAGGTGGTACACACACATGCAATATTGCAATGCCATAAAAAAATACATGCATCTTTTACACGTGTCTTTCTGATCCTGTCGAAATCTTTGTAAAATCGCTAAAATGCAATTACTGTCATCAATCTCTTTAGTTAAAATAAAAAAAATAAGCACGGGAATCCTGTCCAGATTAAATAGCCTATATTTTTTCAACAGCTGGTTCTGATTTTCTTCTAAAATTTCTTAATTTAACCTTTCATCATAATTGTATTATTGTAGGTTATAATTACTTTTTAGCTTTTATTATTATAATTTAATTGTTATAATAATAAAAAATAATAATAATAATAATATGAAGGCAAGTTTAGAGGAAGAAAAAACAGAAAATATTGGGAACCCTTAAAGATACTCATTCGAAGGTAATAAAATAATAATAATAATGATTGATTATAATTATTATTATTATTATTATTTTATTATTTTTTTGTTATTATTATTATTATTATTGTTATTTTTATTGTTTTATTATTATTATTATTATTATTATTATTATTATTATTATTATTATTATTATTGTTATTATTATTATTATTGTTGTTGCTGTTATTATTAATATTATCCTCGAAGGAGTGTCTTTGGATTTCCTGAGTATTTTTCTGGTTTTTTTCTTTCCTCCAACCTTGCCTTCATAACCGAAAACGATTGATTGGTTTCAACCAGTTTATTCACCTCAATGAAGAAGATCTCATGCCAATATTAATGCGCAGTGCAGCTGCTCCTTCAGGAAATAAACAAAACACTACGATAATACCGGAAACTACCAATCTTTAAACTAAGTAGGATCAACAGAATTAAAGAGCTTTCAGATTTTTTAACCAAACTCTACCCCAGCTCGTTTTACATAAACATATCATCGGAAGGACCGTAGGCCTCCTTGTATTACCTGGTACTAGTTAACTACACATTTTTTTTCTGAGTCAGCCATAACCTGACAATAATTGTGTAAATTCTCTTCTGCTTCTTTGTGTATTATAAGAAGAGTATTCCCAGGCGGACTTTTAAAGTTCATTCCTTTAATTGCGTTTTTTCACACTTGTTCGCTTTGCACCATTTGTGTCCGTCTTACGGGAGGATGTTTCCGTTTGTGCTTTTCTATTTTGTGAAAATGGGCAATGTTTTAACATAGTTAAAAATTCGGAATCATCGGATTTTGTTCAGGGTTTTGTGTTTGCCTACAGGAAAGTTTTTGTTGTTACTGGTGTAAAACGAAATTCTACTTCATTAAATTAAATGTTATATTGTTTATTTTCAATAACCAAAAATTACTTTTCTGATCAGCTTCAAATATTTACTCTGATGCATTGGATAATAAGATTAAATTTGTGATTTTTGACAATTTGCTGACACTGTTAATAAACAATTTGAATTCCAATTAATATCTGGAGAATCCTTTTCTGATCGACTTAAAACCCAGCATTTTTTGGCTTCATTAAAACAAGGTTTGATATTCACCTTGAGGAAAATGGGAGATATGGAAAAACCGTATTTTCTAAATTTTGTATTTTTGTAGGTTTTACATTCTTACATACTTTGTTTTTTTCCAAAATTCCAAGGCTTTAGTTTACAGTTACAGAATACCTTATCCATTCGGCACCAAATTTTCAGTGTTGGTGTTGTGAAGTCGTGTCTAGTGTGCTCCTTGTTTACTGAATCAAAATGTCCTCAATTGAGCAACTCTCTGCAGCAAGGGGGGGCTTAGAGTGGCTAAACTCGAGATACAGCGATTGACTGAGGGAAAACAAGAGAATTCGTAATAACCTCCTGTTGTGAATACCAAGTCTGAAAGGAACCTGAACAGTTAACGGGTATCATGGAACAAGCTAAGGATCAATAGGAGGATCGAGAGGTAGAATCGAGAAAACCAGGAGGCTACTGTGGAAACTTCAAACCCCAGGGATGGGGTTCACTTATTAAGGGCAGGTGTGGGTTTTTGAGGGTGCTGTTAGGACTTTTTAAACTAGGTTAGGGATATGGGTTTAGGAAGGAAATTAATGAGTGTGGAAATATTGACTTGGGTTTGGTATTATGAATCTTAAAATAAAGTCATCGAGTAACACTGGGTAATGATAAAGAAAATGTGTAAAAAGCAAAGCTGAATAGGGAAAAAGGTGCAGAAGAAAAAAATATTAATGTATTTTATGCTAAAGTCGAAGCACAAGAAATAAAATGAATGAATTACGTTTGGTAGCATTGGGGGAAATTTATGTCATTAATAACGAAAATGGTATAATTTAAAGAGTCGAGGTATGATTGCCAGTGCTGTCCAAAGTTTAAGTTGTTCCACGTGATAGATAAAAGGGGGGGGAGTTGCATTGTATATACGAGAAAATATAAATTGTTGATAAAAACAGGTACTAAAAGAATGGATTAGTAGCAGAATCTGTCGGGAGAATTTTAATGCGTCAAAAAAACTAATTCTAGGTGTAATATACCGACCTGAGTAATAGGGAAGTGGAAGGCAGCGACATGAATGGAAATTTTAGAAATTAGAGGTGTAGGGGATATACAGCCAGAATAAGTCATCGAGACAGAAGGAAGCTTACCTAGGAAGACTGCCTCACCAAGTCTGAGGGTAACTTACCTTGAGAAACACTGTCTCACCAAGTTTGAAGGTACACCAGAAACACTGTCTCACCAAGTCTGAGGGTAACTTACCTTGAAAACACTGTCTCACCAAGTTTGAGGGTAACTTACCTTGAGAAACACTGCCTCACCAAGTTTGAGGGAACTTCCGAGAAACACTGTCTCACCAAGTCTGAGGGTAATTACCTTGAGAAAACTGTCCACCAAGTTTGAGGGTAACTTCCGGCACTGTCTCACCAAGTCTAGGTAGCTACCCTGAGAAACACTACTTCACCAAGTCTGGTGTAAATTACCCTGAAAACACTACATCACCAAGTCTGAGGAAATTACCCTGAGAAACACTACATCACCAAGTCTGAGGTAAATTTAAAAATACTTCACCAAGTCTGAGGTAGCTTACCCTGAGAAACACTACTTCACCAAGTCTGAGTGTAAATTACCCTGAGAAACACTACTTCACCAAGTCTGGTGTAGCTTCCCTGAGAAACACTTTTCACCAAGTCGGGTTTAAATTCCCTAGAAACACTACTTCACCAAGTCTAGTGTAAATTACCCTGAGAAACACTACATCACCAAGTCGGGTGCACCCTGAGAAACACTACTTCACCAAGTCTGAGGTAAATTCCCGAAACCATTCCAAGTCTTGTAGCTTCCCTGAGAAACACTACTTCACCGTCTGAGTGTGCTTACCCTGAGAAACACTATTCACCAAGTCTGAGTGTAAATTACCCTGATAAACACTACATCACCAGTCTGAGTGTAAATTCCCAGAAACACTACATCACCAAGTCTGAGTGTAAATTACCCTGAGAAACACTACTTCACCAAGTCTGAGTGTAGCTTACCCTGAGAAACACTACTTCACCAAGTCTGAGTGTAAATTACCCTGAGAAACACTACTTCACCAAGTCTGAGTGTAAATTACCCTGATAAACAATACTTCACCAAATGTGAGTGTAGCTTACCCTGAGAAACACTACTTCACCAAGTCTGAGTGCAACTTACCCTGAGAAACACTACTTCACCAAGTCTGAGTGTAAATTACCCTGAGAAACAGATACAAATTAGATATTCATCGATCTATTCACATACCTGAGAGTGTCACAATATGTCGACACACTTGCTATTGTTTTCTTCGAAGAACCGAGTGATTTTGGAATGTAGAATTATAATTTATCTCATGACATAAATCTAGTAGCAGTGGATTGTGGGAAAACACGGAAGATAAAATCTGAGTCGAATTTTATAAATATATATTGTTTGTACAGAAAAATAAAGGTTGTCGAAGGTCTTCTTGCATAAACAAATCTAACAAGTGCTCAGAGGAGTAGATGGTTTAAAAGATGATTTACAAAAACTAAAAGCTTTCACTGTTATATTTTATTTTCCTAATTATAATCACACATTTTATAGTGATTTTATGCCTTAAAAATTTCACAAGTAAGGTTGAACCTAGAACTTACCCAAGTGACTCTGACAAAGAGGACACTGAATACGAGAAGCCGCTCGGTGCAATACTGAGTAACGAATACGTGTGGAAGTGAAAGTGGAGACATCTACTCAGTCTCTTCTTAAGTTTAGAGGAGACTGAGTAGAGGTGAGACTTTTCCTGAATGAAGTTCGGTGGGAAACAGAACTAGATGAATGACAACAAATAAAATGATGGAGCATGTTCCCGGAAAGTGCCTGGAGATAGAGAAGAAATTCATACTCAGAAGCAAAGCAATGAGAGCAGGAGGAGATCAAGCAGACCTGAATAACTACAGGCCGATATCTAACTTACCCCTTCTCTCCAAAATCTTTGAAAAATTAATTCAAGACAAATATATTCCTACCTCACCTCCAACAACGTACTCAACCACTGTCAATTTGGATTCAGGCCTAATAAAAATACAAATGATGCCATTATACACATGTTAGAAATAATTTACACGCCCTTGAGAAAAAGAAATCCCAGTGGGAATCTTCATTGATTTACGTAAAGCTTTTGATACAGTTGACCATGATCTGTTACACTTAAAATTATCGCACTATGGTATAAGAGGACACTTTCCCTTTAAACTACCTAAAATCATACCTTAGCAACAGAAACCAATATGTGTACACAAATGGAGCTAGCTCTACCGCGCAAACTATTACCGTAGGTGTCCACAGGGAAGTGTTCTTGGCCCACTACTCTTTCTCATTTACATTAACGACCTACCAAATGCATCTCAACTACTCAAACCCATACTTTTGCAGATGACACTACATACGTTATCTCTCACCAAGCCCAGACACACTAGCCAACACTGCAAATACTGAATTGCAGAAAATATCTACCTGGATGATGACCAACAAACTTACTCTCAATATTGATAAAACCTATTTTATCCAGTTTGGAAACAGAGCTGCAAACGCACCACTTAACATAATGATAAACGGGTCCCCTATCGCAAAACTCACAGAGGGAAAATTCTTAGGAATACATCTTGACAGTGGCCTCAAATTCAGAACACATACAACAAATCTCCAAGAAAGTCTCAAAGACCGTGGGAATACTATCCAAGATACGGTACTATGTTCCACAACCAGCTCTCCTTACCCTATATCACTCACTCATTTACCCCTACCTCACCTATGGAATCTGCGCATGGGGCTCTACATCAATAACTCATCTCAGACCAATAATAACACAACAAAAGGCAGCAGTTAGAATGATAACAAATTCTCACTCCAGACAACATACTCCACCAATATTCAAAAACCTAAACTTACTCACCATACAAGACATCCATACTTTTTACTGTGCCTATTACATACATAGAACACTCTATGCAGATATTAACCCACCACTCAAACTTCTCCTTACTAATTTTAACAGGACACATGACCATAACACTAGACACAGATCACTCCTCGATGTTCCCCGTGTCCACCTAACACTATGTAAAAACTCAATGCACATAAAAGGCACGAAAATTTGGAATTCATTACCTGTCATTGCCAAAGAAACCTACCTGTACCCCAATTCAAAGCGATGCTAAAACCACCTTCTCACCCAAAGCTAATTGCTCCATATCAACCATTCCCAGCAAAGTAGAATAATCACTTAACGTAAAACCTGACTTTAAAGTCAATGTATTGTATGAATGAACGAATGAATGAATGTAAAACCTGTTATGAATAATACCTACTTAGCTAATTATTCCTCACAACACTTACATTATAATGACCACGTAAATTAACTGCAATGCAATTAATTGTTTTAAATTGTTATCTCACTCAATTAGTTGCATTGCTGCAATAAATTGCTACAATTAATTGATATGTTCAACTTATATTCAAACTTTAAAACTTAGATATGCAACTTTACTTATTTTATAAATTATCAACCATAACTTTTTATTATTTTATTATTATTATTGCTTTAATTTGTTTAATCTGATTTAATTAATTTTATAATGAAGACAAAAGTACAAAACTATGTTCAAATTTCATAGCTTAAATACTCACCTTTACTCATTGTATACTATCTACAATAATTCTTACAATTTAGTTTTAAGTTAATTTTAAGTCTGCCCAAAATGCCCTGCATACTAGGGGCTTTTGGCATGTACACCTCATGTAATCTCAATAACCAAATGTAATTCTTTGTATCATGTCCAAATAAAAATTGTTATTGTTATTATTGTTATTGTTATGCTTTACCTACAGGTGCAGAGAGATAATAGCTAAATGTGCAAGCGCATGGTAAATGTAGAAAGCAAAGAACGCAAGAGAACAGCGAAACGAGCAGAAGAGCCAGAAACGAATGCGCATGTATAGGAGAGGCTGAACAACAATGTGAGAAATCTATATTCATTGCGTCGAAAGCAATATCTGAATAAAAGTTGCTATACAGCCAAATCAGAAGGAAGATAACAGAGACGAACGATGTAATAAAAATGGTTCAACAATATTTCGTTGAGCTGTAGAATTACATACAGCGAAGTAATTCTTTGGCATCGGTCCTATCTACACACTGGCCTGTATCTCCCACATGAATGAACAAAGCACCGGACTCTTGACCAGTAGTTATCGCATATTTATGTTGTTTAACTCTGGTCTCGAGAGATTTGCCAGTTTATTCTAAATAAAAAGTACAATTGAGGTGGGTAAGAGAAGATTTGACCATTTTATGTTTAAAATTGTGAGAAGTTATGAGTGCTGCTTAATCATCAGACTAAAAAAATATATGAGTCTATTTCTGAATGACGTCAGTAATTAATTTCTGATGCATTTTACCCATTTTAGTTTATGTGTGGGCAAGTTGGTCAATGCAATAAATATTTTTTTAAACTTGGAATCTTTGAGAATTTTAACAAATTAATCTATCTTAAAAACGAAAAAAAAAACAATTGTAGAAAATTTTAAAACTAAAATTGTATCTAAAAAGGTCGAAAAAAATTGAAAACTTGTTTTTATATAATACACTTAAATTTGTTGAGTTGAGTGAACACTTGAGTACTGGTCGGCGTGATGCCTCAGCTATCAACTAATCAACTAATGTTTCCCTTATACTGTTAAGGTTTTCATTAATAACTTTAAGACGACTTATGCAATTGGCTTAAAATTTGGAACCCTGGTCAGCTATTACGAGGTAATGGTTCATAGAGCAAGTGTGGTAGCTTCCTGCTGTGTTTTATGTGTACGTCCCCAAAAATGATTTATTAGAGATTATTTTAAAGATCCTCCTTTGATCGGCATTGCAATTTCTGGCACCGTCAACTGATTAACTTATTTTTATTCGATTTTATTTATGGTAATGGTGGTGGTGTTGGTGGTAATGGTGGTGGTAATGGTGGTGGTGTTGGTGGTAATGGTGGTGGTGATGGTGGTAACGATGGTGGTGATGGTGGTAATGGTGGTGATGGTGGTGATGGTGGTAATGGTGGTAATGGTGGTGATGGTGGTAATGGTGGTGGTGATGGTGGCACTATACTGCTTAAAGTAACTACTACTTATTCCATTCATTTGCAATATTTGCCACATTGCTTCCCTATCTACCTTATCATGCCTTTTCTAAATCGATAATATCTAATATCTAAGTACTGTTCACTTATCTGCTTCACTGTAAATACTTTGTCTACATATTCCCTACCCTTCCTAAAACCTCCTTACTACTTACTTTCAATCTTACCTAAAAAAATTCAATAATAGTTAGTATACACTTTATTCGGTAAACTCAACAATTCTTACACTAAATTAGACACAAATGCAACATTTGGGTATGTAGATGAATGGTTCAGAGAACCGACAAGTTGTTAAATTAGACACATATGCAACACTTGGGTATCTTTATTGAGGAAACGTTTAGCCACACAGTGGCTTCATCAGTCCAATACAAAGAAGAAAGTAGTAATAAGAGGAGGAGTTTGAGGTAATCAGTCTAGTGGATGGTACCACTATGACCCCGTCTCCTCCTGCTTCATCTCACCTGTCTACAGTATATAAGCAACTTCTATTTGCCTTATGTTGTATTTACTTCAAGATTGATGGACTGAACACATCGACTCCAGGTTGAGGGACTGATTACCTCAAACTCCTCCTCTTATTACTACTTTCTTTTGTATTGGACTGATGAGCCACTGTGTGGAACGTTTCCTCAAAAAGATACCAAGTGTAGCATATGTGTCTAATTAAACAACACTTGGTATCTTTATTGTGGAAACGTTTGCCACACAGTGGCTTCATCAGTCCAATACAAAGTAGAAAGTTGTGAGGAGAGGAGGAGTTTGAGGTAATCAGTCCTCGGCCTGGAGTCCGATGGTACCACTATGACCCGCCTCCTCCTGCTTCACCTCACCTGACTACAGTATATAAGCCACCTCCATTGCCCTGTGCTGTACTTACTACAAGATTGATGGACTGAACACATCGACTCCAGGCCGAGGGACTGATTACCTCAAACTCCTCCTCTCCTCACAACTTTCTACTTTGTATTGGACTGATGAAGCCACTGTGTGGCGAAACGTTTCCTCAATAAAGATACCCAAGTGTTGCATATGTGTCTAATTTATTAACTCGTCGGTTTACTGAACCATTTATCTAAATTCTTACACTAGATTTTACACCATTTCCATTACACAAAGAACTATGCAGGCTTTCTGCCAACAACCCCTTTTATGTACCTACGAACAAAGTCACCACTACAAAACCATATCCATCTGCTTGTAATATTTCCATTTTAATCCCTCGTATACCAGCTGTTTTTCTCCCTTTTATTCTATTAACTACTTCATGCACTTCACCAACAATCACATATGACTCTTTTTCACTCCTAAAAGATGTTTTATATGTCCCTGACCAATGACAGTAATCACTGTCTCTCTCACTTCATAAACATTATATAACTCCTCTAAATTTTTGTTCCATCTTCTTAGAATATCCATCTCTGTTAAATCCATGTGTTCCTTAGCTTTCTCAACTAATTGATCTCTAAAACGTATTCTTTTCTCAGCAAATTTGTGAATTAAAACCTCTCCGCCCTCTCTCATTAGCTCGTTTGCATTCCCCTCCCTTTTTACCTCTCTCTTACTTTCATATACTTCTCTCTACGTATGTAATTTCTACATTGTAAAACCCTTTCACATGCGAGCATTTGTTTCAGTCATTCCACCAGTGTCTCATCTTCCCTTCTGCATCCACCGGTGTCTCATCTTCCCTTCTGCATCCACCGGTGTCTCATCTTCCTTTTTGCATCCACCGGTGTCTCATCTTCCCTTCTGCATCCACCGGTGTCTCATCTTCCTTCTGCATCCACCGGTGTCTCATCTTCCCTTCTCATCCACCGGTGTCTCATCTTCCCTTCTGCATCCACCGGTGTCTCATCTTCCTTCTCATCCACTGTGTCTCATCTTCCTTCTGCATCCACCGGTGCTCATCTTCCTTCTGCATCCACCGGTGTCTCATCTTCCCTTCTGCATCACCGGTTCTCATCTTCCCTTTTGCATCCACCGGTGTCCTTCCCTTCTGCATCCACCGGTGTCTCATCTTCCCTTCTGCATCCACCCCGGGGTCTCATCTTTCCTTCTGCATCCACCGGTGTCTCATCTTCCTTCTGCATCCACTGGTGTCTCATCTTCCCTTCTGCATCCACCGGTGTCTCATCTTCCTTCTGCATCCACCGGTGTCTCATCTTCCCTTCTGCATCCACCGGTGTCTCATCTTCCTTCTGCATCCACCCATCTTCCCTTCTGCATCCACCGGTATCTCATCTTCCCTTCTGCATTCACCGGTATCTCATCTTCCCTTCTGCATCCACCGGTATCTCATCTTCCCTTCTGCATCCACCGGTATCTCATCTTCCCTTCTGCATCCACCGGTATCTCATCTTCCCTTCTGCATCCACCGGTATCTCATCTTCCCTTCTGCATCCACCGGTGTCTCATCTTCCCTTCTGCATCCACCGGTGTCTCATCTTCCCTTCTGAATCCACCGGTGTCTCATCTTCCCTTCTGCATCCACCGGTATCTCATCTTCCCTTCTGCATCCACCGGTGTCTCATCTTCCCATCTGCATCCACCAGTGTCTCATCTTCCCTTCTGCATCCACCGGTGTCTCATTTTCCCTTCTGCATCCACCGGTATCTCATCTTCCCTTCTGCATCCACCGGTGTCTCATCTTCCCATCTGCATCCACCGGTATCTCATCTTCCCTTCTGCATCCACCTATCTCATCTTCCCTTCCCGATCCACCGGTATCTCATCTTCCCTTCTGCATCCACCGGTATCTCATCTTCCTTCTGCATCCACCTATCTCATTCTTCCCTTCTGCATCCACTGTCTCATTTTCCCTTTTGCATCCACCGGTGTCCATCTTCCCTTCTGCATCCACCGGTATCTCATCTTCCCTTCTGCATGCACCGAATCTCATCTTCCCTTCTGCATCCACCGGTGTCTCATCTTCCCTTTTTTGCATCCACCAGTGTCTCATCTTCCCTTCTGCATCCACCAGTGTCTCATCTTCCCCTTTTGCACCACTGGTGTCTCATCTTCCCTTCTGCATCCACTGGTATCTATCTTCCATTCTGCATTCCACCGGTGTCTCATCTTCCCTTCTGCATCCACCAGTGTCTCATTTCCCCCTTTTGCATCCACTGGTATCTCATCTTCCATTCTGCATCCACTGGTGTCTCATCTTTCCCTTCTGCATCCACCGGTGTCTCATCTTCTTTCTGCATCCACCGGTGTCTCATCTTCCTTCTGCATCCACCAGTGTCTCATCTTCCTTCTGCATCCACCAGTGTTCATCTTCCTTCTGCATCCACCAGTGTCTCATCTTCCTTCTGCATCCACCGTGTTCATCTTCCTTCTGCATCCACGTGTCATCTTCCCTTCTGCATCCACCGTGTCATCTTCCTTCTGCATCCACCGGTGTCTCATCTTCCCTTCTGCATCCACTGGTGTCTCATCTTCCCTTCTGCATCCACTGGTTCTCATCTTCCTTCTGCATCCACGGTTCTCATCTTCCTTCTGCATCCACGGTTCTCATCTTCCTTCTGATCCACCGGTATCTCATCTTCCTTCTGCATCCACCGGTGTCTCATCTTCCCTCTGCATCCACCGTGTCTCATCTTCCTTCGCATCACCGTGTCTCATCTTCCTTCTGCATCCACCGGTGTCTCATCTTCCCTTCTGCATCCACGGTGTCTCATCTTCCTTCTGCATCCACCGGTGTCTCATCTTCCTTCTGCATCCACCGGTGTCCATCTTCCTCTGCATCCACCGTGCTCATCTTCCCTTCTGCATCCACGTGTCTCATCTTCCCTTCTGCATCCACGGTGTCTCATCTTCCTTCTGCATCCACCGGTGTCTCATCTTCCCTTCTGCATCCACCAGTGTCTCATCTTCCTTCTGCATCCACCGTGTCTCATCTTCCCTTCGCATCCACCGTGTCTCATCTTCCTTCTGCATCCCCGGTGTCTCATCTTCCTTCTGCATCCACTGGTGTCTCATCTTCCTTCTGCATCCCGGTGTCTCATCTTCCCTTCTGATCAGGTGTCTCATCTTCCCTTCTGCATCACGGTGTCTCATCTTCCTTCTGCATCCACCGTGTCTCATCTTCCTTCTGCATCCACTGGTGTCTCATCTTCCCTTCTGCATCACCGGTGTCTCATTTCCTTCTGATCACTGGTGTCTCATCTTCCTTCTGCATCCACCGGTGTCTCATTCTCTATCCACTTTCTTCCTTCTGCATCCACCGGTGTCTCATCTTCCTTCTGCATCCACCGTGTCTCATCTTCCTCTGCATCCACTGTGTCTCATCTTCCTTCTGCATCCACCGTGTCTCATCTTCCTTCTGCATCCACCGGTGTCTCATCTTCCCTTCTGCATCCACGGTGTTCATCTTCCTTCTATCCGTTTCCATCTTCCTCTGATCACGTGTCTCATCTTCCTTCTGCATCCACCGGTGTCTCATCTTCCTTCTGCATCCGGTGTCTCATCTTCCTTCTGATCACGTGTTCATCTTCCCTTCTGCATCCACCGTGTCTCATCTTCCCTTCTGCATCCACCGGTGTCTCATCTTCCTTGCATCCACAGTGTCTCATCTTCCCTTCTGCATCCACGGTGTCTCATCTTCCTTCTGCATCCACCGGTGTCTCATCTTCCTTCTGCATCCACCGGTGTCTCATCTTCCTTCTGCATCCACAGTGTCTCACTTCCTTCTGATCACAGTGTTCATTTCCTTTTTCATCACATGTCTCATCTTCCTTCTGCATCCACCGAGTGTCTCATCTTCCTTCTGCATCCACTCGTGTCTCATCTTCCCTTCTGCATCCACCGGTGTCTCATCTTCCTTCTGCATCCACTGGTGTCTCATCTTCCTTCTGCATCCACCGTGTCTCATCTTCCTTCTGCATCCACCGTGTCTCATCTTCCCTTCTGCATCCACTGGTGTCTCATCTTCCCTTCTGCATCCACTGGTGTCTCATCTTCCTTCTGCATCCACCGGTGTCTCATCTTCCTCTGCATCCACCGGTCTCATCTTCCTTCTGCATCCACTGGTGTCTCATCTTCCTTCTGCATCCACTGGTGTCTCATCTTCCTTCTGCATCCACCAGGTTCATCTTCCTTCTGCATCCACCGGTGTCTCATCTTCCCTTCTGCATCCACCGGTGTCTCATCTTCCCTTCTGCATCCACTGGTGTCTCATCTTCCTTCTGCATCCACCAGTGTCTCATCTTCCTTCTGCATCCACTGGTGTCTCATCTTCCTTCTGCATCCACTGGTGTCTCATCTTCCTTCTGCATCCACGGTGTCTCATCTTCCCTTCTGCATCCACCGGTGTCTCATCTTCCCTTCTGCATCCACCGGTGTCTCATCTTCCCCTTCTGATCCACGGTGTCTCATCTTCCTTCTGCATCCACTGGTGTCTCATCTTCCTTCTGCATCCACCGGTGTCTCATCTTCCCTTCTGCATCCACTGGTGTCTCATCTTCCTTCTGCATCCACTGGTGTCTCATCTTCCCTTCTGCATCCACTGGTGTTTTCATCTTCCTTCTGCATCCACCGGGGTCTCATCTTCCTTCTGCATCCACTGGTGTCTCATCTTCCTTCTGCATCCACTGGTGTCTCATCTTCCCCTTTTGCATCCACCGGTGTCTCATCTTCCTTCTGATCCACCCGGGGTCTCATCTTCCTTCTGCATCCACTGGTGTCTCATCTTCCTTCTTCCTGCCCCTTTTCCTCTGACCCGTGTCTCATCTTCCCTTCTGCATCCACTGGTGTCTCATCTTCCTTCTGCATCCACCGGTGTCTCATCTTCCTTCTGCATCCACTGGTGTCTCATCTTCCTTCTGCATCCACCAGTGTCTCATCTTCCTTCTGCATCCACCTTCCTATACCCACAAGCTTTTGCGCACACTCTTACTCTAAATTCTCAAAGCTAACTAATACCCTTCTACTTTTTCCAATACCTGTACACTCTCCAGCCTACCTTTCTCTAGCAGTTGTTTATATTTTAACCTAACTATCTCTTCCTTAATTTAAAAATTTTCACCCATTCTTTCCCACTGATGAAATTCTCCTTTACCTTATCTGTTCCTACTCCAGTGTAGCTCACACTAAATCATGATATATGTAATACGTCGTATAATAAACTGCTGTCGAAATGCTCTAAAACATATCTCTTTTCTTATACTTTTCTTAAAATACGTATTATCTATTACCAAACCTTTTTCACTACACAGCTCAATTAAATGGCCCTAGTACCATTTACCCCTACCCAAACGTACCTACAACATCCTCTACACCAGTTTCTTCTACTTTACATTTAGGAATGCTAACACAAATTATTTTCACTTGCTTCTTACGATTATCCACTTTTCACATTCAACCATTATTTTATTCCACATTATTTATGAACTTATACACTTTTGTTTCATTATTTAATATTACCCCTACTGCTTCCTTAGCTTTGATTCTGTCTTAATCCCATTTACACTTCCCACCAATTCAGTCAATTCTTTTTACATCTACACTGTACATCTATTTACATCTATAGATATCTATACTAAACATCTAGTTAACACATCTATGCAACATTCCTTCAACATTTTCTCATTTATCCTTTTTGTAATTTATACAGGACAAGGGTTACTAGCACCTTCATCCTGAGGGAAGAAGTCTCACCCACTTCCCCATGGAGACGAAAGTAAACACTATAAGAAGAAGAACCATTAAGAGATTAGAAGTAAACTCAGATGAGTGTGTATGTACATGTACGTCCATGCAAATATGTAGTATGAACTAGATGAAAGTAGAGGTAGATGTACCGTTTCTTGCATGTTTATGAGACAGAAAGACACCGGTAATTTACCATTGTGTAAAACAATTACCGGTGTCCGTTTCCACTTATTTGGCCAGAAGGATGTGTCCTACCATGATAGTCTTTTTTTTTTTCACAAAACCAATTTACAAGTTAGGGTGTTAGGTGTAGGGTATCAAAGATCAAACCTCTCTGACCAGAACTAACTCTACTAATCGCAGAATGATTAAAACCTCGTTAATTAATATCTAAGACACAGTAGCTATTCATATGTTGACACCTAAAAGCCTTTGTTTATTGTAAATTATGGTAAGATTGTGTATTAGAAGGCTGTTAATTAACATTTGTTTAATATTACAAAGATACTCCAGTGTTCAAAGTTATATGAACAATGTGCTTGAACAGAGTGGTGTTGATAGTATGAACAATGTGCTTGTACAATGGTTGCCTTAGTAATATAGACAGTATACTGGAATATACTGTACCAGCAGGTACAGTGGTTGTTTTCGAATATGTACAGTGTACTAACAGGATGGGGTATGGAGAGAAACCACCGTGTATTACTCAGACGTGGATATTGCACTCAATACAATGAAAGAATATTTCTAATTCTAAATGTTGTATATGAATCACAAAGGGTAATAGTAAAAAAGAAAGACTGAGGCAGCCAATGAAAAGCTCAGTTCCGAGGACAATACTTCCCCCATCCTGTTCCTTATACGCATATCTGACATAGACAGAGATGTAAGCACAGACTGTGGTTATCCGATATATAAAACTCGAAAAATTAAAGTCAACTGAAATAGCAAATTCCAACCCCAAATAGAGCGGAAACTAATGTGAAGGACCTGGGAGTGACAGTGTCAGAGGATCTCACGTTCAATGATTAACATTGTATCTACCACATCTGTTAAGAAAAAGATAGATGGATAATTAAACCTTAAAAAAAAGGGATGCCAAACCCCTGATGATTCTCTTCAAATAGCTTGGTATCTCAGGTTTAAAATTTGGACATTAATGACCCTTTTAAAAAAGGGGAAAATTCAGACCTTTTGGGAAAGTACAGAGAACTTTCCCCGGAAGTATAAAAGATAAAGCACCTAAATTACTGGGGTAGGGGTTGGGGAATCCCTTGTTTCCCCCGGTCGCAGATGAGAAAGACATTTATAAATACACTTGAAAAATAGGGGCAAAAACCCAAAAATTTTACATGAAAACCCCTACGATAGCAGAAGACTGGACAGGGGATGCAACATTCTCCCAATGAAAAGCAGAGGCGCCACGAGTAAATTTTAAAAGACAAACAATAAGTGTCAGGGGCCCAAGACTTTTTTGCTGCCTCCCAGCAAAAAAGGGAGGAATACAAAGCCCCCTTTCCTGTCTTTAAGAAGGCACTAGAGAGGAAACCCAAAGTCAATGCCTGCCCAAACCCGGCTGGGGCCCCCGAGTCAGTTAACGTGCGGGCAAAGTAACAGCCTGGGTTGATCAGGCTCTGATCCACCACGAGGCCTGGTCACAAAGAGGGCAGCGGGGGGGGGTTGATCCCCGAAATCCTCTCCAGGTATACTACAGGTTTCCCCCCGGTATACTTTGCTCTTAATTGTAGTAGTAATCAGGAACCTAATGAAGTAAATTTTCCCTTTTTAGTACAACTTTTAAATTTTTACTAGTGGGCTTTGTCGATGACATTGGCGAAACGTTGTATCGATGAAGTACTCACTGCATAAGGCTTTTTATCCCTTTGTATAAAATAATTTTTTTTCAGTATATTGGGTTGTTAGTATACAAGCAAATTGGGGGGCCCCTTTGTGACCCAGATCAGTACGCAGGAAAAGGAGCGGGGGGGACAATGGTAACTGTCAGGAATATTGTGGGTGCGCAGACGCAGTGGGGGTGCACACAAAAATTTTTTAGGCTTGCAACCCAGCCACCACACCCCCTTTCCCCCCGACCCGTTCATTCACCTGAGGAAGATTTTTTTCCGGGGCGCAACACTCGCCTCTCCTCGCATCACGGCAAGGGCACATCCAAAAGGGCCCTTTAATTGAAAAAAAATTTTAAAAAAAAAAGCTGTCTATGAAGTGATAAAAAAAAACAGCGAAAAGGAATAATATTTCAGAAGGGGAAACCCTTTCCCGCAAGATACCAGACACCCATGAAGATCAGGGGTCTTGTTAGGATGGTTGCTATTGCTACTTCTGCCAATGTTGTTTGGGGGATACGTGTCCAGGTGTCGATACTTATATGTATTTATTTGTTGTTGATGAGAGTCCCGGGGGTGTTCTATAGTATGTAGGCGGTCTAGTTAGTTGTCTCACGAGTGAATAATCTAGTGTCTCTAGTGACATTCATCTAGAAGGTAATCTCTAGTAATTAGTGATCTAATCGGGGGTTTCCTGATAATTTGGGGAGTTAGAAAGTCTTCCTTTAGGTTAGTTGAGTTGATTTTTTTCTAGTATGTTTGCCTGATGGATGTATTTAAGGTGTCTCCTCACCCGGGTCTCCCCCCCCGGTGTTTTCACCGGTCTTATTCAACCCTTGTCCCCCTTTCCCCCCCGATCCCCCCCTCATCCGGTGCCCCCCCCATCCGGTGCCTCCTCAACCGTTGTCTCACTTACCCGTTGTCCCCCTTTAAAAAGGTGTCTCCTTAAAGGGGGGTCTCCTTCACTAGGTGTCCCCTTTTTACTAGGTGTCTCCCCACCCGGTGTCTCCCCCATTTGATGTCTTCCTATTAATAATGGTTCTGTGTGCTTGATATTTGGGCAAATATAGGGGAAAAACGGGGTTTTTTATATCGTACACTGGATGATGGTGGGTTGTTCTTGAGTCCACTACAACACATATGACTCGATATTAAAAAAAAAAGGTTGACCATATTAACAAAGCCTTTAAACAAGGAACCCCCGGTATTTTGTATATGTATCCTCGAGGTGACTTTTTGGGGGGCAGGGTAGGGTGGTGGAGGGGGGGGTATATATTGGGGAAAAAACCCCTTTTTTGAGTAAGTTTTCCCGCCCTGGAGTTTATAAACAAAATGATAAATAACTAAACAAATTCACATATTGATTCTTTTTTATTATTAAAACGGGGAAATTTTTCTTTTTGTACATTTTATTAGTTGTGACAAATTTTGTCCACTAACAGAGCCCTCGGAGTCGCCGAGAAGTATTTTTAAAAAACGTGACGGCACTGGGATCTGGAGTTGCCCGGACTTTTACTTTTGGTTTGGCAATAACAACAGGATGGTGATGACACTCCCCAGTTATTCTACCTGGGACACGCCCGGTACCTGTAAGTGTAAGTAATCCAAAACCCCCGGGTTCCTTTTGTCATGCAGGAGTGGGAAACCCTGTGGTTTTTATAATGGCTTCTCCGAACCTTAAAATGCATAATATTTTCCTTTTTGGCTTCAAAATTTAGGTAATTATTGTTTTATTTGTTAGGGAAAATCAGCTAACGAGTTTTATAGATGATGACCCATTTTTGACTTATGAAGAGCATCTTAGTCTGTGCCAATGCTCAAATGTGTCAATGCTCAAATGTTAATGCTCAAATGTGTCAATGCTCAAATGTGTCAATGCTCAAATTTTCAATGCTCAAATTTTTAATGCTCAAATGTGTCAATGCTCAAATGTGTCAATGCTCAAATGTGTCAATGCTCAAATGTTAATGCTCAAATGTGTCAATGCTCAAATGTGTCAATGCTCAAATGTGTCAATGCTCAAATGTGTCAATGCTCAATGAGTGTCTTTGTCAAAGCAAGCTGACAGATAAAAAAAAAAAGGGAGAAATTATTTACTTTTTTATTGTGGTGGTGAGGGGGAATCAAGGGTTCAAATGTTTATTTGGAAGATTAATGCAACTTTTTTGCGGTTACCATGATCAGTAATACATTTTAAAATACGGGAAAAAAAATTAATTTTTTTTTCCAAACACACTCTTATATACGTAACACAGGATGTGTTTTTTTAGACCAGATTCAGACATACAGGATTGTGTTTAAACAAAAGGGGGGTTTTTACATTAAACTCCAGCATAAAAAGGGGGTTTTCACATCAAACACGGGGGTTTGGGGGGTTTTTTAAAAAATGAAGTTTTTTTTTTTTGGTGGTATTTAAAAAACTTGGCAGCCATTGACCCCCCGCCAGGGGGGGAAAAAAAGGGGCAGTGTTTGAATCTCATTTTCATTTTTTCTGGATGACTTTATCAGTGCTTTAGAAAAAAATATTTGATACGAATATTTATTTCCTTTTTTTTTTGTTTATTAATTATAATATGCATCCAGGAACAAAAAATTGTAGTTATTATAGACCTGCAGGGCGTTTTTTTAAAAACACACACACACAAATAAATAAATCAAACTAATGTTAATAGTAATAATATTCTTCCTCGATGTCTTTCTATATTATTACAAATTATAGAAATAAAAAAAAATTTTGGGGTCCCCCCTTTTTTTTTATTAAGTCAAAGCAAAAAAAAAAACAATATAGTTTGTAGCAAAATATAAAAATATAGGATTTTATTATCTTCGTGCAAATTATGTAAAATTATCTGATAAGTTGTAATATTTTAAAGTGTACATTCCTTATGTAAAGTGAGCGAAAAAAAAAAAAAAAATTTAAAAAAGAAGCATATGGAACCAACGCTAGAAATTCCCAAAAAATTTAAAGTACACCAATATTGCTAAATTCAACTAATATATGGACTAATATGCATTTTTTTTTTGGGGGGGAAAAAGTAATATAAAGTTTTTATTTTTTATGTTATATATATTGTTGCGTCGGAAATGCTCTTTTGTACTGAAAAAAACTCCCTTTTTTAAAATTTTCTATAAGATTTTCTAGTTATTTGATTCGTCAGAAGACAGGACAAGTTTTTTCCCGACACCGGTCTTAGGGAAAAAGGGGAAATGCCCAGCCCTTTTAGGGCAGGGTGGGCCCCCAAAAACTGGAGCTTGCTACCATCTGCAGCTCGCAAGCCTGCCCTTCCTTTTCGGGGGAAAACCTAGCTTCTCCCCCCCCGGGGCCCCCTGCCGGGGGAATGTTTAAAAAGGGCCCGGGGAAAAAAGGGGGCCCAACGATGAGGGGGATTTTTACCTTCCCAGGGAGACATAGGTCTCTGTTTTCCCCAGGGGAAGGGGGGGGGAAACCGGGCCGCCATCTGAATAGCCCCCGGGGCCGGGGGAATTCCGGCGAATCAACACCTACCCCCTTTTTGGAAAAAAATTTTGACCAAAGAAGATATTTTATATTTTTGGGCCCGCGGGGGCCCTTTTTAGATCTTTGGGGGTTGGAGGGTTAACTGGTGGGAGAAGTGGGGGCCAAAAACTCATTTTTGGGGTTTTTTTTGGCCAATTTAAAAATCAAATAGACCCAATTCTAGTCTATTTCACTAGTGTGGCCGGGGGTGCTATAAATTGATAGCAAGAAATGGCTATTTTAATCCTAAAAAAACTTGTAAATAGTCCAATATTTAGTCATTTAGATATTTTAAAACAAATTTTTCTACAATTTTCTTTTTTTATAACAGACTTAAAAAAAAAAAGTAGGCATCCAAGATACGAAAAAAATTTTTTTCCCTTTTCTCTCTCTCTCTCTCTTTTTTTATTCACTTTCCCGGCTTTTCATATGTTAAAGTTGTTTTCCATTGTGAATACATCTTACCAATAGATGTTTTTTACCGATTTCTCGTCTAGAAGAACTTCAGGCATATTGGGCGGCCCCAAAGGGGTTGACATATTAGTTACACCAGGGTTTTTTTTAGAGGATGTATAGACTGGGGGGGGGGTAAAGCCACCGTGATCCAAATTTTGGGTCACATTCGCTGATTAAAAAACCCCCCCTAGTATGTTTCCGGATTAACCAATGAAACAAAAAAAAAATTTCCCCAAATTTTTCCATCAGAATTAACCTAAAAACGCTAAAATGTACTAAATTAATCACCTTTAAGTCACTTATTCTAACCAATTTATCATACAAATGCCCCCTAGTCAATCAAGCAACCCCCCTCTTGTTAGTCTTGACTCTAATTAAATTATCGTAGAATTGTTTATACTTGTGAACTACTGAGAAATCTCTTTTTTCTTTATAGGGTAAAAATTTTTTTTTTTTAAATAATTGTTCAATCAGAATCTTGCATGCATTTGCCGGGTTGCAGATAATATATGAATTTTCATTCATATAGGAAACCTATTTTAATAGGTATTGTAAGAAATTCATGAAAACTTGAAAAAAAAAATGTCAAATTTTTTAAGTTAATTCACTTACAATTTAACATCATTTTAATTGTTCAAAAACCTTTTACAATACACAATCAATTATGTTTAAAATTAATTAGTAAATGAGCCGATAGTGATAAAAAGAGACTGTCAATCATCATGACAACTGACAAGACACTTAATTTATATAAATTAATCGGAAGAGATTGATGAGTATGTTTTTCATAAAGAATTTTTAATATTTTCACATAGAAAATCATAGGGAAATAAGTCTGTTGAGAATACGTAGGGGGGTGTATGATAGTTATTATTGAAAGAATTAAGAGTAAGACGGAGAGCAGGACCGCAGATGAACAAGGAGGCTCTAGGAAGGGTAGGGGGTGTGTAGACCCAAGTGTTTACAGTGAAACATATAGGTGAACAGGGATTTGGGGTAAGGGTTAAGAGATTTTTGTTACATTTATGGATTTGGAAATGGCATATGATAGGGTGAATAGGGGAGCAATGTGGCAGATGTTGTAAATGTTTGAAATAGTTGGTAGGTTACTGAAAACAGTGAATAGTTTTAACGAACATAGTGATGCTCAGGTTAGAGAATGTAGGAGAGAGGAAGATTATTTCCCAGTGAAAGTAGACCTTAGACAGAGATGTGTGATGTGACCATGGTTGTTCATTCTATTTATACCTGGGGAAATTTTAAGAGAAGTGGGAAAGCTCGGGTGATGGCAAAAGGGTGTGGGATTAAAAACAGAGAATCTAAAACAAAGTGAGAGTTAAAAACAGTTGCTTTTTTCTGATGACACTGTGCTTTTGAATTCTGGGAAAAGATGTTCTAGAGGTTCATGAATGAGTTTGATAGGGTATGTAAAAAAAAAACTAAAACAAATCAAAACAAAAGTTTATTTCCCTTTTCCCAAAAAATTTCAAGGGTGTACACTTCATAATTTGATTGGTACAAACAAAGCGACTATCATGCTGGGCCATTAAAAGTGAACAGAGGAAATACTAAGGTGATGAGGATATCATAAAATTATGTAATGAAAGATTGGATTTGAGATTGGGGGGAGGAAGGGGGAATGAAGGAAGTGAATGTATTCATATATTTCTGAGTAGACTTGTCGCAAATGGGTCTATGAAATACGAGGTGAATCATAGAACTGATAAGGGAAAAAAAGGGGAGGGTATATATATATATATATATATATATATATATATATATATATATATATATATATATATATATATATATATATATGCAAAAAGATCACAGTAAACAGGTGATATTAAAATATGCAAGACAACCACTATGAAAAAATTAGAAGAATTCCAAGCGCTTTCGTGACTGCTCACATTATCAAGGAACTATAAAAGGAAACGTGAGAAGAAGGCTTATAAAGAGGCAGAATACACCTCACAGTCACATCACACTAACAAAGACGACACCTCACAGTAGCGTAACATCTCACGACTCTGTGAAGAGGAACATAAGAAAGGACCTGAAACTCTTCCCAAGAATTAAGATTAGTCCAATTTATCATTAAATTCTTCCCAAATTTTATTAATTATAAATGAATCCAATTTATATAAACCAAAGAAATATTCATATTATTTTCAAAACTGCTTTTAATGAAACATGATTCTATTATATTCCTCTCAACCATGGACTTGCTTGATACAACCTTCTCAGCATTTTGAAAATCAATTGGATGGTTAAAGTCTCTCACATGAATAAATAGAGCATTAGAATCTTGTCCAGTTCTAATGCTATATTTATGTTGTTTTAATCTTAGTTCAAGACTTTTACCAGTTTGACCATAATAAACTTTATCGCATATTTTACAGGGAATCTTATAGACACATCCGTCAGCATTTTGGGGGAATTTTTATCAAAAGTCTTTTTACTGTATCAAGATTTTTAAATACAACTTTGATATTAAAATTCTTAAGAAAAGAAGGCATATCAACCAAGTTTTCATGGTAAGGAGAACCAACATATTTTTGGTTGAATAAGGTTGGTTGTCCCTTTTGGATTGTAAAAGTATTTCTAGCTATTTTAAAAGATTTATCAATTATGTTTCTTGGGTATTTTAAATCATTAGCTATTTCATAAATTTTAGAGATTTCTTCATCTATGAACTCTGGACTACAAATACGTAAAGCTCTCAAAAACATAGAAGAGAAAACCGACACTTTAACTCTATCTTGATGTGAAGAGTAATAGTGTACATAGGAACAATTATTTGTAGGTTTTCTGTAAATTTTAAATTTAAAATCAATGTTACCCTTAATAATAAAAACATCTAGGAAGGGCAATGAGTTATTTACTTCAAATTCAACAGTAAAATTTATAGAATGAGCTAAGCTATTTAATTTAACAAGGAAATGGTTTATGTCTACATTCTTAGGCATAAGGCACAAAATGTCATCAACATATCTATACCACTTAGCTCTATTGGGAAGGATTGTGTTAAGCAATCTTGTTTCGAAAAATTCCATATATAAATTACTAAGAACAGGTGAAAGAGGATTTCCCATTGCCATACCAAACTTCTGAGTGTAAAACTCATCATTAAATACAAATTTTGCATCAACAATACAAAGTTTAATAAGTTTAATGATAGTAGGAACTGGCAATGGTAAATCGTAATTAACCAGTTCTTCAGATAAGAACTTTAGTAAATCATCAACTGGAACTTTTGTAAACAAGGAGGTAACATCAAAACTAACCATATTGAATTCATTTAAATCAGTCAAGGTGCTTAATTTATCAACTAAATCTAAGTTGTTTTTAACATTAAAATTAGAAATTTTTCCAACAATTGGGCTCAAAATATCAACAAGCCATTTAGAAAGTTTATAAGAAACTGAACCTATGGAGCTATAAACAGAGAGCAGATAGCAGATGAACAAGGGGGCTTTAGGAAAGTAGGGTGTGTAGACCAAGTGTTTACAGTGAAACATATAGGTGAACAGTATTTAGATAAGGGTAAAGAGGTTTTCGTGACATTTATGGATTTGGAAAAGGCGTATGATAGGGTGGATAGGGGCAATGTGGCAGATGTTGCAGGTGTATGGAATAGGAGGTAGGTTACTGAAAGCAGTGAAGAGCTTTTATGAGGATAGTGAGGCTCAGGTTAGAGTGTGTAGGAGAGAGGGGAGATTATTTCCCAGTAAAAGTAGACCTTAGACAAGGATGTGTGATGTCACCGTGGTTGTTCAATATATTTATAGATGGGGTTGTAAGAGAAGTGAATGCGAGGGTCTTGGCAAGAGGTGTGGGTTAAAAGATAAAGAATCAAATACAAAGTGGGAGTTGTCTCAGTTGCTTTTGCTGATGACACTGTGCTTTTGGGAGATTCTGAAGAGAAGTTGCAGAGGTTGGTGGATGAATTTGGTAGGGTATGTAAAAGAAGAAAATTGGAAGTGAATATAGGAAAGAGTAAGGTGATGAAGATAACAAAAGATTAGGTGACGAAAGATTGGATATCAGATTGGAGGGAGAGAGTATGGAGGAGGTGAATGTATTCAGATATTTGGGAGTGGACATGTCAGCAGATGGGTCTATGAAGGATGAGGTGAATCATAGAATTGATGAGGGAAAAGGGTGAGTGGTGCACTTCTGAGTCTGTGGAGACAAAGCACTTTTCCATGGAAGTAAGAGGGAATGTATGAGAGTATAGTTATACTAACACTCTTATATGGGTGTGAAGCATGGGTGATAAATGTTGCAACGAGGAGAAGGCTGGAGGCAGTGGAGATGTCATGTCTGAGGTCAATGTGTGGTGTGAATATAATGCAGAGAATTCGGAGTTTGGAAATTAGGAGGAGGTGCAGGATTACCAAAACTATTATCCAGAGGGCTGAGGAGGGGTTGTTGAGGTGGTTCGGACATGTAGAGAGAATGGAACGAAACAGAATGACTTCGAAAGTGTATAAATCTGTAGTGGAGGGAAGACGGGGTAGGGGTCGGCCTAGGAAAGGTTGGAGGGAGGGGTAAAGAGGTTTTGTGTGTGAGGAGCTTGGATTTCCAGCAGGCATGCGTGAGCGTATTTGATGGGAGTGAATGGAGACAAATGGTTTTAATACTTGACGTGCTGTTAGAGTGTGAGCAAAGTAACATTTATGAAGGGATTCAGGAAACCGGCAGGCCGGACTTGAGTCCTGGAGATGGGAAGTATAATGTCTGCACTCTGAAGGAGGGGTGTTAATGTTGCAGTTTTATAACTGTAGTGTAAAGCACCCCTCTGGCAAGACAGTGATGGAGTGAATGATGATGAAGTTTTTTCTTTTTCGGGCCACCCTGCCTTGGTGGGAATCGGCCGATGTATTAATAAAAAATAAATATATATATATATATATATATATATATATATATATATTTTTAATATATATATATATATATATATATATATATTTTTTGCGGCAAGGGCCTACATCAGGGACCTACCAGAAGACAAGGCCGTAGTCAAACTTGACTTTAAAATGCCTTTAATATGGTGAAGAGAGATATGGTCTTGCCAGCCGTTCGGGATCGGTTCCCAGTCTCTTTCCCTTCATTTCAGCTGGCTACAGCAAACCCTCGACTGTTTGTTTGGGGAACATGAAATTCCCTCATCTGAGGGTGTTCAGCAGGGTGATCCACTCGCTCCACTTCTCTCTGTTTGGCAGTAAGAGAACTAACTTCCAGCATACGAAGCGAGCTCAACATCTGGTACCTGGATGATGGCACTCTGGCAGGGGACTGGGGAGTCCCTGTTAGAGGACCTACAACGGGTGAAGACACAGGAGAAGCCTTAGGACTCATCCTCAATTCCTCAAAGTGTGAAATCATCACAACAAACCAGGAAATAATCAATGCGGTGCAAACAATCCTCCCAGAAGTCACTACTACCGCTCCATCCAACAGTACCCTCCTGGGAGCACCGCTGGATCACCACGCCATCGACACTGTCCTCAAGGACAAAGTGAATGACCTGAAAAGAATGGAGGAGAGAATAAGTGATCCTGATGCCCATGATGCCCTGTATCTCCTCACAAGGTGTCTTACTATGCCAAGACTCACTTACTTCTTTAGGTGCGCACCCTCTTTTGAAAACCCAACACTTGACGAGTATGACACACACCTGAGATCAACCTTTAAGAAGGCACTGAATCTGTCACTAGAGGATCGGCAATGGGAGCAGGCAACCCTCCCAGTGCGACTGGGAGGTATAGGGTGCGCAAAGCACCTGCATTTCTGTCATCGTGTTTGGCCTCCTATGGATTAGTCAAGAAGATTGTCCCAGAACGTTTGAGAGGTGTGGTGGGAGCTCAAGACCCCAGGTTCATTGAAGCAGCCCTGCGTGGAACATCCTGGCAGACTCCTCCAGTAGACCAGCTCCCCAAAGAGCACAAACAGTCCCACTGGGACAAACCGATCATGGAAAAATTGCCAACACAATGCTCACCAACGCTTCAGGAAAGGACAAAGCTCGTCTCTAGCGGTGGCCGGTGGTCTGGTGGCTGGAGCTCTGTCACACCGGAGGGCCCGGGTTCGATTCCCGGCGGTGGAAACATTTCGACGGTTTCCTTACATCTGTTGTCATGTTCACCTAGCGCAGGTACCCGGTTGTTTGTTGACTTTTGGGGCATCCTGGGGACAAGATTACGACCCCAATGGAAATAAGACAGACAGTCCTCGATGACGCACTGACTTTCTTGGTTATCCTGGCTACCCTCCGTTAAAATCCGAAGAAATCTTATCTTACCACCTCAGGAGATTTCCTCAGCTGTTCCCAACTCCTGGGGACTGACTCGACCGCAGGCCATTGATTGGTGTTGTCTCGCCTAGCCGCCCCCATACCACCGAACAGTAGGAGGGCGACGGCTGATCAATTCGGACTTCATGGTCTAGTGTGTCACACTTCAGAAGGGAAGTATGCTAGACATGAGGAGGTCAATGACATCATAAAGAGAAGCCTGCCCAGCCCGTTGCCCAGCTCAACGGGAACCCCAACTGCAGAGGTCTGATGGAAGTCAAAAGCGTCCTGATGGAGCCACTATGCTACCCTGGAAGGATGGTAAGCAGATTGCTTGGGACTACACCTATGCTGCCACAATGGCAGACACCACTTTCCAAACCCTAGCCAAGGGGGTGGAGCTAGCCAGCCACAGGGAGACCCAGAAGACTCGCAAATATGAAGGCCTTCCCCTTCTATAACTTCATCCCAATAGGGTCGGAGACCCATGGAGCATGGGGCATGTGCTCTAAAGTTTTCAAAGAGCTGGGTGAAAACTCATCATAGAAACCAAGAACCACAGGGCGACCAGCTTCCCCTTTTTCAGAGACTCAGTGTTGGGATCCAGGGAAAATGCTTGCAGCATTCTGGGCACGGGCCCTCTCCCGGGGGAGCTGGACGAAGTATTTGACATGTAGCTCGGGTTGTTATCTATGTTGTTTTACCCCCATTGTATTTTTTGTCAATGTATTTTGTCAATGTATTTTGTCTTGAAATAAATTTTATATATATTAAAAAGATGGGGGTAGGGAAGGGGGAAAATTCAAATGGCTTCAGAAAGAAATCTAAATATTCTTCCGGGGAAACCTTTTTATCCACTTCCCGGGCTATGGGCCCCACAATTTACACCAGAGGTGGACCCCATCCTATATATATATATATATAAAAACTCATCAGCCGTTTTCCCAAATTATGGGGTAAAAAAAAAAAAATTTTATAAATTCACCCCACCATTTTTTCCAGGGGACTTTAAAATGAAAAAAACTAAAATTAAACACCCCTTTCAGATGAAACCCACCCACCCCGAGTTAAAACCCAGAGATGGGAAAAAATTTCTTTTCCAAGGGGACCAACCCCCCCGTGTTCTGACTGGGGCTACCATTTATCGGGGGTCTGACCGGGAAAAGGTTCCGATACATCCGGGTTTCCCGAGTTCTGCTGGGGACGTAGAGACAATGTAAATAATTTCGCCGTTCGCGAATTTTTAAACCATTTCAAATCTCTTTCGTTGTGGCATGATTTGATGAAAAAAATTTTGAAAACAACCCTTTTTTGCCCTGGGGTATGGGGAAACATCGTCTAGTTCCGGGAGGCGCCCATCTTTTTTGGGGTCTGGCTCCGTGGTAAATTAAATCTTTTGATACAGAGTTTTCAGGTTCGAGTCCTGCTGTGGACGTAGAAACAATGTTTGTAAATAAGTCGCCTGTTTGCAAACTGTTAAGCATATATGTCTTTTAACAAACCGGCCATATCCCAAAAGGCAGGGGGGGCCCAAAAAGAAAAAACCCAAAATTTCTTTTTTTTAAATTTAGTATTGTATACTGGAGAAGGGTTTTGTATCCCCCTGCTCGGTCCTGGCATTTTAGTCGCCTCTTACGACACGCATGGCTTACGGAGGATGAATTCTGTTCCACTTCCCCCTGGAGATAAGAAAAAAAAATTTAAAAAGAAAAAAAAATAGTAAGAAAAAAATAAGAAAACCCAGATTTTTTTGTATATATATGCTTTAAACATGAATGTGTAGTGTGACCTAAGTGTAAGTAAAGAGCAAGATACCTTTTTCATTTTATGAGACAGAAGAAAGACCCCAACAATCCTACCATCATGTAAAACAATTGGCCACTCACTTGGCGGGCGGTAGTATCTCCCGGGGGTTTCTGTCTACCAACCTACTACCTAGATTGATAAACAGCTTATTCGTCACGGGGGGACACTTCAAATAGGTCAAACACCCCGGTTCAGCTTAAATATATATATATATATGAAAATAAGAGGAAAAAAAATGGTCAATTAAAGAACACATTTAATATTAAGTCCTTTTCAAATTTTATTTTATACGTATAAAGATATTTTTTTTTTATTTTGTTAATATAAAAATTAATTAATTTGTGCCAAAAAAATTTAAAAAAATTACCTAACCTTATTATAACAAGCGCAATTTAATTTAGCCTAAGCCAACTAAATATATTTTAGATAAGTTTACAATAATTTAAAAATAAACAAAGACAATGAAATATATATTTTTTTTTAGGTTCAGAATGATTTTTGCGAAATTATTGCATACAAAATTTTTGCTTTTCCCTTTTTCGGCAAGAAGAGCGTTTCTATTAAACCAAAATCCCAAATTTTAGTTATACGGAACGAAATATATAATATATATATTGGTATATTTTTTTTATAAACCTAACTTTGGGAAAACCCCACCTAACAAACTAGCGTAATTTGTTTCATCATATTCTGGGTTTTGTGTAAAATATCAGTTTAAATTTATTTAATATTACTTAAGTTTAGTGAAAAAAAAATTTTTTTTATATAAAATATATATATATATATATATATATATATATATATATATATATATATATATATATATATTCGTTAAGTTCAGATTAATTTTGCTGATCGAGAAAGAAATTCACTATTGACCAGAGGTCAAACTCGCCGTCTCGGCTTGATCGACAATCACATCAAAATGTACAATTAATCACCATTTGACGTGTATTTTAATTTTTATCATTAACCCATCATAGTAACCTAGTTTTATAATTTAATTTAAACTTAAAGCTCACTTACAGTTAGTTACAATTATTTTTAAAAAACTTGTAATTAATTACATTCTGCTTAAATTTTAATTACTCCAAGAGGCTGATGATAGTTCACTGATAGTCATTGGGGAAAATTTTTGGGAAGATTAAAAAATTTTTTAAGTGTTTTTAGAAACATTACTGATGAAGATTTGCAACAGTGCCAATGG
>WNWK01012836.1:0-57844 GCA_009830355.1 Cherax destructor
CCATATACTACAGTGGACCCCCGGAGATCATTGGCATCGGAGTTAGTGATATTTTCTCGCAAAAATATTGGTTCGGTGTTCACGGATCCGCTCAAAGTTCGTGATTCGTCCCGGACGCGTACGCAGGGCCTAAGCGGGCCAGGCACTCCATTCAGCGTCTGTGTTATTGTTTACCAGCGAGCGACCGTCACCCACGCATTCATACCATATATTTTGTCATTATTCCAGTGTTTTTAGTGCTTGCAACTGCTAAATAAGCCACCATGGGCCCCAAGAAAGCTCCTAGTGCCAGCCCTGTGGTAAAGAATGTCAGAAATACGGTAGAACTGAAGGAGATCATTGCAAAATATGAAAGTGGAATTCGTGTCGCTGAGCTGGCCAGGCAGTATGGCAAAGCCTATTCAACCATACACACACAACCCGCACATATAAAAGGAGAGGAGCTTACGACGACGTTTCGGTCCGACTTGGACCATTTACAAAGTCACACTAACACGAAGGACAGGTGGAAGGGGTATTTGTAGGCAGGCAGACAGGGGAGGGCACAAGAAAGTGGTGGAGGGGTAATGGAGGTAGTAGTGAAAGTGGTAGTAGTAGTAGTGGAGTCAGTCAAACTAGGAAAGGAGCACTGCAAAGACGCTGGTGGCCCGCAAGGGTAAGAACAAGAAGTGGGGAAAAATTAAAATAAAATAGAGGACAAATACAAGGCAAAAGAAGAGAACCCAGAGTAGAAAGGAGAAGGGGGAAGAGAAAGAAGGGGAAGGAATCAGGTTAGGTCACGGGTGTTCTGAAGTTTGGAGCATTTAACAATGTAATGGGAGAGGAAAGCATCTACAGAGACAAAGCCAGGGCTAAGATTCATACAGGGAAAGTTGTGTATAAGGGAGGATTCAACCAAACGGCGACTGTGAAAGTTGGACGTAGGGTAGACAGTTTTAGCAGAAGACCAATCAATAGGATGACTGATCTCTGACATGACAGAAAAGAGCATTATTAGTGTCGGCAAGCCTAACACTATTTTTGTGCTCCCTAAGTCTGTCAGAAAGAGATCGGCCAGTTTCTCCGAAGTACTGAAGAGGACAGGAGGAGCAAGAAATAGAGTAAACACCAGGAGAATCTATAGAGGGAGGGAAGGTATGAACTAGCTTAGTGCGAAGAGTGTTAGTCTGGCGAAAGGTAAGTTTGATGTCTAAGGAACGGAGAGAGTTGTTGAGATTAGAGACCAGAGATGTAGGGAAGGCAGAGGACAGGAGAGTTCCCAGGAGTAGAGGGTTTAGGAGAGAAGAAAGTCCGTTTGGCACGAGAGAAGGCAGTCTATGAAATGGGAAGGGTAGCCAAGACGGGAAAAAGAATTATGAAGAGTGGAAATTTCTGCTTCAAGGAACTGAGGATCACAAATACGGAGAGCTCGGAGAAAGAGGGAGATAAGAACACTTTTCTTGACAGAGGAAGCATGATAAGAGAAGTAGTGAATGTACATGCCACTGTGCATAGGCTTGCGGTACACGGAAAAGGCAAAACCTGTAACTGAGCGGTGGACATGAACATCAAGGAAAGGAAGCAAAGAATTAGATTCCCAATCAGCTTTAAACTTAATGGAAGGGGGCAAGATTATTAAGAGCATCAAGAAATGGTTCGAAGAGACTTGAGTCATGAGGCCAAAGAGCAAAGATGTCATCTACATAGCGGAGCCAGAGTGATGGACGTACATCAATAGTGGGAAGAACAGCAGTCTCGAAGTATTCCATGTAAAGATTAGCAAGAACAGGAGATAGAGGAGAGCCCATGTCGACACCAAAGGTTTGAGAATAATATTTACCTTGAAAAGAAAAGGAATTAGAGTCCACACAAAGGCGGATAAGATCAAGAAAGACATCAGTAGGTATAGGGAGATGAAGTAACCCTTCATTGGCCTTCTCTCTAAGAAAATTAAGGACATCATCCAGAACTTCAGAACACCCGTGACCTAACCTGATTCCTTCCCCTTCTTTCTCTTCCCCCTTCTCCTTTCTCCTCTGGGTTCTCTTTCTTTTCTTTTGCCTTGTATTTGTCCTCTATTTTATTTTAAATTTTCCCCACTGTGTTCTTACCCTTGCGGGCCGCCAGCGTCTTTGCAGTGCTCCTTTCCTAGTTTATGACTGACTCCACTACTACTACCACTACCACTTTAACTACTACCTCCATTACCCCTCCACCACTTTCTTGTGCCCTCCCCTGTCTGCCTGCCTATAAATACCCCTTCCACCTGTCCTTCGTGTTAGTGTGACTTTGTAAATGGTCCAAGTCGGACCGAAACGTCGTCGTAAGCTCCTCTCCTTTTATATGTGCGGGTTTTGTGTGTATTGTTCCAGTCACGGTATTGTGCCTTTTTTGTTATCTATTCAACCATCGCTTCCACTGTGGCCAAGGGAAAGGAAATCAAGGACGCTGTTGTTGCGAAAGGTGCAAGTATGGTCACAACAGAGATCGCAATTACTGGAAGATGTTGAGACTTGTTGTGGATCAACGAGAAAAAATTAGTAGGAGAGTGTTACGCAGGTGATAATATCTGAAAAAGCAAGGCAGTTGCATGATGATCTCGTCAAGAAAATGCCTGCAACGAGTGCTGAAGTGAACGAATTTAAAGCCAGCAAAGGCTGGTTTGACAGATTTAAGAAGCATAGTGGCATACATAGTGTGATAAGGCATTTTGAGGCAGCCAGTTCTGACAAAAGTGCACCTGAAAAAATATGTGCAGGAATTCAAGGGGTACAGAGACTGAACAATTCAAACCCCAACAAGTGTTTAATTGTGACAAAATCGGCGTGTTTCGGAAGAAAATGCCAAACAGGACCTTCCTTACACAGGAGGAAAAGGCACTGCCAGGACACAAGCTTATGAAAGACAGGCTAACTCTTATGTTGTGTGCTAATGCTAGCGGGGATTTTAAAGTGAAGACTTTAGTGGTGTATCACACTGAAAATCCCTGACCGTATAAGAGATGCAGTGTCACCAAGGCTAATTTGTGTGATGTGGAAGTCTAACAATGAGGCGTGAAGTTCTTGCCCCCTAATACCACTCCTCTCCTCCAGCCCATGGACCAGCATGTCATTTCAAACTTTAAAAAAAATACACCAAAGCAATGTTTCAAAAGTGCTTTGAAGTGACCACAGACATTAATTTGACCCTAAAAGAGTTTTGGAAAAATCATTTCAATATCCTGCATTGTGTAAACCTTATAGGCAAGGCTTGGGAGGAAGTAACTACCAGGACTTTGAACTCTGCCTGGAGAAAATTGTGGTCAGACTGTGCCCCAGAGAGGGATTTTGAAGGTTTTGGGGCTGAGCCTCAGAACCCTGACCCTGAGCCTGTTGTGGAAGAAATTGTGGCACTGGGCAAGTCCATGGGGTTGGATGTTAGTACCGAGGATGTGGATGGAGGACAATGAAGAGAACCACTGAAGATCTGCAAGAGCTTCAACAGCAACAACAAACCACAGTTCAGGAAAATGGTTCAGAGGAGGAGGAACAGAGATGGAAGAAGGTGCCTTTAAGGATTAGGGAGATCTGTGTAAAATAGACTGATGTGCAAGGCTTTATGGATGAATATCACCCTAACAAAGCTGTTGCAGGCCGTGCTGGCAACATGTACAATGACAATGTGGTGTCCCATTTCAGGGATGATTTAAAGAAGCGCCAGATACACAGCTTCCTGGACAGATCTTTGGTTAGAGAGGGGTCCAGTGATTCAACCTGGTCCTAGTGGCATTAAAAGAAAAAGGCCAGTAACCCCAGAAAAGAACTTGGTACCTGCAGTGTTAATGGAAGGGGATTCCCCTTCCAAACACTAGCAACTCCTCCATCCTCACCCCTCATCCCATCTTCCACACATCAACTCTTCAATAAAGGTAGGTGACATGTTATTGTACTATTTAATTTTTATTTCTCATTGTTTTCTGTGTAATTTAACGTATATTTAATGTAGAAACAATTTATTTTAATACTTTTGGGTGTCTGGAACGGATTAATTTTATTTCCATTATTTCTTGTGGGGAAAATAGATTCGGAGTTTGTTATATTCGGTGTTCGCAGCGCCCTCTGGAACGGATTAATCACAAACTCTGGGGGTCCACTGTACTGTACACTATGCACTGGGGATTAAATAACATTACTCTTAGCCACAATTTCAGTTCACTATATCACTGCACATTCATATCCTTATCTCTCGCTATATTACTTATACGATAGTTCAATATTCATCTGTATTTCCACTTATCTGTCGACATCTGGAAATAATTCGCTAGTGCCGTTCGACCATATATATATATTCCATATATTATACACTATGTACTGGAATTTGTCAGATTGTTGTAATCCACAATTTAAAATCACTAAATCACTGAAATCAATACCTCATCACTCGCTATATTACATATGACAATATGAATAACAATCCTTCAGTATACAATAACACAACACGACAATATACAATAACACGACATGACAATATACAATAACACGACAATATACAATAACACGACATGACAATATACAATAACACGACATGACAATATACAATAACACGACATGACAATATACAATAACACGACATGACAATATACAATAACACGATATCAGACAATATTCAATAACTGACGAATTGAAAATAAATAAACGACATGACATAGTACAATAACCCGACATGAAATATACAATAACACGACATGACAATATACAATAACACGATAATCAAGAACTAGAATATTTCTAAAGGTAATGGGTAGAAGGTTTGAAGAGAGGCTAAATAAACTGAATCTAATGACACTGGAGGATAAAAGAGCCAGGGAAGAAATAACGTGAAAAATAATCAGGGGAATTGATAGGGAAAGAGGAATTTGGAGGCACAGCTGAAAGTTAAAGACATTGATTAGTCACAGGGATATCAGGAAGTACTTCTCAGTTTCAGGGTGGTCACGAAGTGGAATGACCTGACCTCACTGAAGAAGTGGTGGAGGACGACTCCATATATAGTCGTAAGAATAAGTACACCTCCTTCCACAAGGCTAAGAGTGAATGTGGCAAACATCAAGTCAAGAGGTGAGGCCAGGAGCTAAGATTTGACCCCCTATAATCACATCCTGCATCTAGGGCACACAGGATAAACAAGGAGAGATTTTCATAGAACAGGATATGAAGGGAACCTACACACCCATAACCCACAAGCTCAATTAAAAGTAGATAATTACCATTATGAGTTAAAGCTGAAGAAAAATAAACAAAATAACACGTACAGTATAAATTTTACAAGAGTTACAGTCAACACCAGAATTAGGAGTAATACTGTGCTGCTCTTCATTATTACACTCAAAATTAATTGGGCTTACCGTAGCTTTTTTCAGATGTTTGTGTTCATCACGCAGCTTCAGAAGTTCACTTTCAAATGAACTACAGCGTAAGTTTTCTGCATTCACTTTTTCCATCTGTTCTTGCAACAATAACATCTCCTGTGATCTCTGCGACATTGTTCGGTTGGCATCCAGTAAGAGGGCTTCCACGTCTCGAAGCGAATGCTTTAAAGACATTATTTCTTTCCTTTGTTCTTCCAGCTGAAAAATCAATACTGCATTTATAAACTATTGCTTTCACCTGTACAGCTGTAAAAAGCATAGTTTTATTTTTGTACTTTCTTGCAGCTTCATTTCTACTATTATTCTCAATTCAGACCTATCAGTAACGAACTAAATTTAAAAATTAATGCAAGTAGACAAAAATCCTTCCTACATTAGGAATATGTGTCATAAAAACCGGGAGAAGGGGCTAGTAATGCCTTACTGTATAAATTACTAAATGTAAAAAAATAACTTTTGTTTCTTCTTTTTCAGGTCATCCTGCCTCAGTGAGACAGCCAGCCTGTTAACAAAAATAATAACAGCAAGAGCCACTGCAATATTGGCAGAAGAAAAACAATGCAACTTGCACCAGAAAGCTTATGATTCAAAATTTGATCAATGGAAGACGAGTTGTACCTTTCAACAGCAATAACAATCTTAGTTAACGAGGAAGCCTTTCCAAGATTTGAAAAGTGCTTAACCCTTTAACTTGGGATAGCCTGGAGAAAAAAAATTACAGATCAATCAAGTTGATTTTTCTGAATTGAATAAGACTGAAATAAGTGAAATCTGATTAACTACAATTTTATGACATGTTCAAGTTGGTGAAAAATTATCGTTAATTGGCAACAGTGGCTTAAAAGAGCCAGCAATATTTACATTTTATTGACATTAAGATATTGTTTGCTTGTTTTTCAATTGCCTTTAATGTCTAAAATTATGTACACTAGTTTCTCATATTAGATGTGTTTCAAGGTGTTTTAGTATTTCAAACATTGCTTCACTTGGAATAATTGGTATATACATGGTATGATTGGTTTTTACTTTTTTTTTACTATTTTGGTATTTAAGGCTATGTACAAGGAATACTTCTAACATTACAATTCTTTCATAGTGTAATACTCCTCAAAACATGTAAATAAGTCATACTGATTAACTTGATTGGGTATAGCGTCAATTAAGACGGTAGTTATGTTCCTGAAAATGCAGTGTTAGACTAATCCATGTTAAAGGAACTGAAGTTACGCATGTTTTTTTCCTGTTGTTTAAGGCTACTAATGCAACAGAAATCTTCTTCTTCTTTCAACAAATCGGCCGCTTCCCACCAAGGCGGGGTGGCCCAAAGAGAAAAACAAAAGTTTCTCTTTTTAACTTTAGTATTGTATACAGGAGAAGGGGTTACTAGCCCCTTGCTCCCGGCATTTTAGTCGACTCTTACGACACGCATGGCTTACGGAGGAAGAATTCTGTTCCACTTCCCCATGGAGATAAGAGGAAATAAGAACAAGAACTAGTAAGAAAATAGAAGAAAACCCAGAGGGGTGTGTATATATATGCTTGTACATGAATGTGTAATGTGACCTAAGTGTAAGTAGAAGTAACAAGACATGCCTGAAATCTTGCATGTTTATGAGACAGAAAAAAGACACCAGCAATCCTACCATCATGTAAAACAATTACAGGCTTCCGTTTTACACTCATTTGGCAAGACTTTAGTACCTCCCTGGGCGGTTGCTGTCTACCACCCTACTACCAACAGAAATATTTATCTTAAATTGTGGTGTTTGTGAAGGAAAGAGTGGAGAGGCATGCTGAGGCCCATCTGGGCTGAGGTGAATGGTAGTCCAGTCAAGTAGTAAGCAGCCGAGTCAATTCAGCCGAGTCAATCAAGTCAATTCAGCCGAGTCAATCAAGTCAATTCAGCCGAGTCAATCAAGTCAATTCAGCCGAGTCAATCCAGTCAATTCAGCCGAGTCAATCCAGTCAATTCAGCCGAGTCAATCAAGTCAATTCAGCCGAGTCAATCAAGTCAATTCAGCCGAGTCAATCAAGTCAATTCAGCCGAGTCAATCAGTAAATCAAGTCAAGTCAGTCCATGGTTCCTTGGCAGACAATGTATGGTAATGAAAAGACCAAAACCCGTTTCACAGACAATGCTGAGTACCGTACTGGACCCGTATATACAGAGTACAGTGGTACCCCAAGTTTCGTACATAATTTGTTCCAGAAGGCTGTTCAAGTGCCGTTATCGAAAGAATTTGTTCCCATAAGGAATAATGTAAATTAGATTAGTCCGTTTCAGACCCCCCAAAAATACTTACAAAAGCACTTACATATTGTTCGAGTTGGGAGCTGTACAAAACTCGGGATACTACTGTATACTGGTATGGAGGTGGCAGGGTAGGAAACTAAGGCCTCCCCTGTAAAAGACAATGGTCTCACCTACAGACAGACTGCCTAGCGCACACTACACAGAGAAGATCCCAGTCGTCCAGCTTGTGGCACTGAATTTTTTTCCCTACCAAGAAGCGGAACCATTTAAATTGAATTTTACAAAGTATAAAGTGAAAATACGTCGCAATTTGACAATAGTGTAATAGAGAAAATGTTTTAAAGGAAACAGTCTTAATGGACGGTCTACTGTACTTAGTGTACCTTGTGGCTGAATTCCACTGTCAGTTTCAAGAAATTGTACAGGGTGACCCATGGGAAATATTACTAATATTCTGTTTTTTCCCCTCATATACTGCATTGTGTTCATGTGAATCTTACGAAGTGTGTTGAACTTCGCATTGCTAATATTACTCATTAAATTACTGTATACAGTAGACCGTTATATTACATGGATTTATTTGCCCTTTACCCTTTGTGGCATTTATGGATTTGGAAAAGGCGTATGATAGGGTAGATAGGGGGGCAATGTGGCAGATGTTGCAGGTGTATGGAATAGGAGGAAGGTTACTGAAAGCAGTGAAGAGTTTTTATGAGGATAGTGAGGCTCAGGTTAGTGTGTGTAGGAGGGAAGGGGACTATTTCCCAGTAAAAGTGGGCCTTAGACAAGGATGTGTGATGTCACCGTGGTTGTTCAATATATTTATAGATGGGTTGTAAGAGAAGTGAATGCGAGGGTCTTGGCAAGAGGTGTTGGGCTAAAAGATAAAGAAGCAAATACAAAGTGGGAGTTGTCACAGTTGCTTTTTGCTGATGACACTGTGCTTTTGGGAGATTCTGAAGAGAAGCTGCAGAGGTTGGTGGATGAATTTGGTAGGGTGTGTAAAAGAAGAAAATTGAAAGTGAATATAGGAAAGAGTAAGGTGATGAGGATAACAAAAAGAATAGGTGACGAAAGATTGGATATCAGATTGGGGGGAGAGAGTATGGAGGAGGTGAATGTATTCAGATATTTGGGAGTGGACATGTCGGCGGATGGGTCTATGAAGGATGAGGTGAATCATAGAATTGATGAGGGGAAAAGGGTGAGTGGAGCACTTCGGAGTCTGTGGAGACAAAGAACCTTGTCCATGGAAGTAAAGAGGGAATGTATGAGAGTATAGTTATACCAACGCTCTTATATGGGTGTGAAGCATGGGTGATGAATGTTGCAACGAGGAGAAGGCTGGAGGCAGTGGAGATGTCATGTCTGAGGTCAATGTGTGGTGTGAATATAATGCAGAGAATTCGGAGTTTGGAAATTAGGAGGAGGTGCGGGATTACCAAAACGATTGTCCAGAGAGCTGAGGAGGGGTTGTTGAGGTGGTTTGGACATGTAGAGAGAATGGAACGAGACACAGTGACTTCGAGAGTGTATAAATCTGTAGTGGAGGGAAGGCAGGGTAGGGGTCGGCCTAGGAAAGGTTGGAGGGAGGGGTAAAGGAAGTTTTGTGTGCGAGGGCTTGGACTTCCAGCAAGCATGTGTGAGCGTATTTGATAGGAGTGAATGGAGGCATATGGTTTTTAATACTTGACGTGCTGTTGGAATGTGAGCAAAGTAACATTTATGAAGGGATTCAGGGAAACCAACAGGCCGGACATGAGTTCTGGAGATGGGAAGTACAGTGCCGGCACTCTGAAGGAGGGGTGTTAATGTTGCAGTTTTATAACTGTAGTGTAAAGCACCCTTCTGGCAAGACAGTGATGGAGTGAATGATGATGAAAGTTTTTCTTTTTCGGGCCACCCTGCCTTGGTGGGAATCGGCCGATGTGTTAATAAAAAAAAAAAAATTATTTGCCACGTTTTGATTACTGCACCTTGAAAAATTGTGGCAATTTTATACACCACATAAAATTAACTTTACAGTTTTATTTACAGGCACAGAAAAAATTTCCCAAGCTCAAATTGCAGCCTTGTTGTGGGTCAGCGGGGAAGACTTCCCGCCATTCCCTGCCACCACCATCCCAGCCTTTGTGAATACGTGTTCAGTTCCATTCTGTCTTAGGAGCTAGCTGTATTTGTGAATTGTGTTTTGATCTTTTAACTGACATTCCCATGTAAGGCTAAATCTTTTCAAAAACTCATACATAAAAGGGCCCAAAATCTGGAAAACTGCCAGAAATCTCCAGAACCACTGGTTCACCTAGCACCTTCAAAACCATATTTAAAAACACCTTATCTCCTTAACCTATTTCAGCCCATCATAAATACATAGTATGTAAAAACTATACATGCATTTGCTCAATATCATGAACATAGGTAAAAATTTTCATCAATATATACTTGCTCTCAATATCTGTATTCATCTCAAATGTTAATCACTCCATTGTATCCGCCTACGGTTCTTCTTTTCTTTCTTCTTTCAACACGTCGGCCATTTCCCACCGAAGCGGGGTGGCCCAAAATGAAAAACGAAAGTTTCCCATTTTACGTCTTCTCTACAAGACTTATTAGTCATATAGCATGACATAAAATACTCAAATCTCTTGTATTCATTGTAACTCTTCTAATGACCATATGAACCGTTATTGCCTTATTAATCTTAAGTTTGCCCGAAATGCTCTGCATAAAAAAAGGCTTTTGGCATGTACAGTGGACCCCCGAGTATCGTAATTAATCCGTTCCAGGAGCTATTACTTAACACGAAGTTTACGAAATTTGAACCATTATTTCCCATAAGAAATAATGTAAATACAATTAATCCGTTCCACAAAAAAATATTCATGCAAAATAATTACAAACAATATATATATATATACATATATATATACATTTACTTACCTTTATTGAAGAGTTGCAGGCATCTGGAAGGTAGAGTTGCTGACAGGGGCAGGGTGTTAGTGGTTGGAAGGGAAATCCCCCTCCAAAAGGACTTCAGGTAACAAGTCCCTCTCTGGGGTTACTTCCCTTCTTGGTCTTTTAATGCCACTAGGACCAGCTTGAGAGTCACTAGACCTCTGCCTGGTAAAGTAACTGTCCAGAGTCCTCTGTTTCTGGCGACTCTTCAACACTTTCCTGAAGTGCAACATGGCTCTGTCACTGAAGTGGCTGCACAGAAGGCTCATTTCAGCTTGCTCAGGGTGGTGTCTTTCAACAAATGTCTGCAACTCATTCCACTTTGTACACATCTCCTTAAGCACTGAAGAAAGCACCTCCTTCTGTCTCTTACCCTCCTCCTTTGAAGCAATAACCTCAGCTGTGGTCTGTTGCTGTTCCAGATGAAGCTCTTGCAGCTCTTCAGTTGTTAGCTCTACCCTGTGCTCCTCCACCAACTCTTCCACATCCTCACCACTTACCTCCAACCCCAGGCTGTTTCCCAATGCCACAATATCTTCCACAACAGGCACAGTTTCGTCAGGGTCAGCCTCAAATCCTTCAAAATCCCTCTGTTGGACACAACCTAGCCACAATGGTCTCCAAGCAGAGTTCAAAGTTCTGGAAGTCACTCCCTCCCAAGCCTTACCTATAAGGCGTATGCAATGCACAATAATGAAGTGATCTTTCCAGAACTCTCTTAGGGTCAACTCAGTGTCCGAGGTCACTTCAAAGCACTTTTCAAACTGTGCTTTGGTGTACAGTTTCTTGAAGTTGGAAATGACCTGCTGGTCCATGGGCAGGAGGAGAGGAGTGGTGCTAGGAGGCAAGAACTTCACTCTGATGAAATTAAACTTGTCAGACAAACACACTTGCAAGTTGTGAGGGTCAGCAGGATCATTGTCCAGTACCAGGAGGCACTCAAGTGGCAATTTCTTTTCCAAGAGGTATTTCTTCACACTAGGGCCAAACACTCCAGTCACCCATTCCTTGAAAATCTCCGTAGTGACCCATGCCTTGGTGTTAGCCTTCCAATGCACATACAAATTATTCTTGTCAACACTGATTCCTGAAGGATCTGGGATTTTCATAGTGATACACCAGTAAAGGCTTCACTTTAAAATCACCACTGGCATTGGCACACATCATAAGAGTTAGCCTGTCTTTCATAGGCTTGTGTCCTGGCTGTGCCTTTTCCTCCTGAGTAATGAAGGTCCTGTTGGGCATTTTCTTCCAAAACAGGCCTGTTTCATCACAGTTAAACACTTGTTGGGGAAGGAATTGTTCAGCCTCTACGAACCTCTGGAATTCTGCACAAATTTTTCAGCTGCACGTTTAAGCTGGCTGCCTCACCATGTCTCACAACACTGTGTATGCCACTATGTTTCTTAAACCTGTCAAACCAGCCTTTGTTGGCTATAAAATCACTCGCCTCACCACTGGTTCCAGGCATTGTCTTGACAAGATCTGCGTGCAACTTCCTTGCCTTTTCACAAATTATCGCCATGGAAATACTATCACACGCTCTCTGTTTTTCATTGATCCACACCAACAACTTCTCAACCTCATCCACTGTTTTCGATCTATTTTTCATTAACATATCAACCCCTTTTGCAACATCAGCTTCCTTGATCTCATTTCTCTGCCAGGATAGAGCTGATAGTAGATGGGGTTTTCTTGTACATCCTGGCAAGCTCACTCAGACGTACGCCACTCTCATATTTTTGTATAATCTTTTTCTTCAGTGTGATGGTGTTCCTCTCTTTACCACAGGGGTGCCACTAGGAAGCTTCTTTGGACCCATGGTGACTTATTTCACAGTGACAATCACTAAACCACCAAAAAAGACACCAAATGTATTGTGAATGTTTGAAAGAGCGCGCTGGATAATGTTCTCTCAATGGTAAACAACGCTTCACTGGCGGCGTCCTGCGCAGGCGCGGAGCAGGCGGACAGGTCTAATACGTTACGAAACACGAGCCAGTTTACGATTCTCGAAATCAAAAAAAGCTTATGAAACACGATGTTTACGAAATAAGAACCTTACGAAACTCGGGGGTCCACTGTACACCCAACTACTTTGTACATACATGCATGTCAAAATATATTATTAATTACCATATTTTGCATCTGCCAAGCAATCATGGCACCCAGTAGGCATACCAGTATTGCTGAAAGTGGGAAGAAAAGGTATAAGCATTTAAGTCTTAGAGTTAACAAAGAGAGATATTAAACAAGAGATAGCCTGTAGGCCGTAATGAAGCATCACTTTGTGCAATTAAAAAGAATGAGGTAAATATACGAGTTTGTGTGATGACTGACTTAGTCAAACTTTTTCACTAAAGAGGACCCTGAAACAGTGTCTAGAGCAGCTGAAGCCTTACCGTCAGCTGTATAATGTACTGCAGGGTAAAATAGAATAAATTCATTATAGAATTTATGCACACTTCAGTACAACCATCGACTTCAGTACCAAAACCTCTACCTCAGCCCAGTAGGGCCACAGCATAACTCTCCACTCTTCACAATCATCCACAATTTAAGGTAAGAAATACTATTATTTCTGTTGCATTTGTAGTCTTAAGTACAAATGACTTAATACATCATGACAATGAACTACAATTACATCTTCACTTTTATTTTTGTAAGATCTGGAGGTCTAAAAAAAAGTTGTTTGGCTTTTTCGAGGCTCCCAGGAACGTAGCCTTATTTTTCCCACAAGTTCTTCAGTTTATCTAACATGGATTTACCTAACACGGCATTTTCAGGAACGTAACTACCGTGTAATACAACTTTCTACTGTAATTACAAAATTGCAATTTCACCTATGTGTCCAGACTTTTGGGTCACCCTGTAATAAATTTGGAATGAATAATTTATCTTTGAGCCACTAGCACACCCTGTTGCCCTGTGTACTGGTAGGGAAGTTCGTGGTGAAGCAACAGCTCCTGGTTCATTATTTACTTTTGATAGGCTTTTAGTACGTTGGACACAATCATCACTTGTGCGAACATTGCTGGCCTTAGATTTTTTCAAAAGAATGAATAGATGGAAGAAGACCCAAAGAGTTGTGCTGAGGTCAAAAATATTAGACGGCAAATTTGAGGTATGAAAAATTGTGCCTACTAATATGTCGGACACAACACTAGTACCTATGTACAGTACTAGTATGTCGGACACAGTTAAAGGGTTAAATAAGAGCTAATGTTTAAACCTTCACTTGATAATTTACAGCAGAATAATCTCTTACTGAAAGAATTCCATATCTTGGTAGTAAAGCAAATTTTTCAGGTACTATTTACCTTCCACAAGCAATTCTCAATAATCAGAGGAATTACAAGTGGAGGTTAGGTGATGAGCATATAAATATTGAAAATAAGAAATTACTTTGTCTTTTTAATAGAGGAGAATAATAAAAACTTGTTGCAGAGAATTCTACATACAAAAGTCAGCTTGTCATTGCATATGCTAGTTTAATAAAAGTGATTTTTTGTCAACCGACTACAGCCTCTCCTCACTTAGCATCGTACTCATTTACTGATGACTCACACTTACGACGGGCTCTCTGACCAGTATGCATACCCAAATTATGTACAGTGGACCCCCGAGTTTCGAACTTTCTTTGTTCCAGAATACTGTTACCGAACGAATTTATTCCCATAAGGAATAATGTAAATTAGATTAGTTCATTTCAAACCACCAAAAATACACTTACAAAAGCACTTACAATAATAAACTTACATAATAGGTCGAGTTGGGAGGCATTCGAAACTTGGGGGTCCACTGTATATTACAGCTGATTTCCTCTATTCTGTTCATTACAATATACAGTACACTGCTGAATAAACATTTAAAAACATTCCAAAAATGTTATAAATGGTGTAAAGGTGACATTAAAACAATATCAAAGATGGTCGACAAACCCACTACCATTATAGAATGCTCCTCACTTAGCGACGAATTCATTTACCGATGTGGTCTTAGGAACGGACTAAGTCATTAAGTGAGGAGAGGCTGTATACTAATAAAAATTTTTTTAATAAATGCACACATTTACAAACAAATCTTGTGTTGAACCAACCATGGCATGATCCACTGATTCCACATTAACTTTTGCTGAGAAGCTCTCCTGCAAAAGCTGTATTTCATGTTTCTGGAATTCTTGCAACTCTTTAATTTCTGTGTCCCAGTCCATTAACCATTCCTCTTGTTTCTCTAACTTTAGTTGCAATTCCTCATTCCTTGTTCTCAGAATATGAACAGGAGTGCTGGAGGACTCCAAATTTTGAGCTGATTTTGGCCCACTCTTTGGTGTCAGTGGATATGGAAAAAAGCTGTAAAAAGTGTAAAAAATAATTTTAATCCCATAGAATACTAAATTGGTGACTAACACAAATACATGCTATATTTTTTGAGATGTTTATTTTTCAAAGTAAACAAATATCTTTCTGTATGATGAAAACAAGAATTATTATATTCATTATTAAAAACAACATAATAGTATAAAAAATACAGTGCATACCGATCGACCTTACAGAATTTATTCATTCAGAATATTAATAGACTGCCTTAGATCCCAAAAATTTTACCTTAAAAGATTTAAAAAAAGATTTAATAAGGTTTTGGGACCACAAAATTACACTTACAAAAGCATTCTCATAGTGTAAACTACTTTCAACAACAATTAAGTGTTATTTTCCCATAATATAATTTCAATATTTACAATTGATATAACCAACCTACAAAATACTTTCACCTCGTCATAATGTAATATCCTCAGATTGTAATTTGAGTAAACTTATTATGTGCTATAAATATAAACTAATTTTTAACTAAAACTAAATCAATTTCTCTAGTATTAAGTAGTTTATAAGCCATTAGGGTCAGATGCAAAAAGTGGGTCATAATAAGCATGTATGCACCTGGAGAAGTGTGTAGAGGAGAGAGAGATTTTGGGAGATGTTAAGCGAATGTTTAGGAACTTTTGAACCAAGTGAGAGTAGCATTTAGGTCCCCTACCACAATTAAAGTAGGAGAAACATGTAGAGAGGGTGTGGTAGGTAAGTTTGGGGTGCCAGGTGTAAATGATAATGGGAGCCCTTTGATTGAACTTTGTATAGAGAGGGGTTTAGTTATAGGTAATAACTAAGAAAAAAGAGGATAAATAAGTATACAAGATATGATGTAGGGCATAATGACAGTAGATTGTTGGACTACGTATTAGTAGATAAAAGACTGTTGAGTAGACTTCAGGATGTACATGTTTATAGAGGGGCCACAGATATATCAGATCACTTTTTAGTTATAGCTACAGTGGGAGTAAAAGGTAGATGGGATACAAGGAAAATAGAAGCAGTAAGTAAGAGAGAGGTGAAGGTTTATAAACTAAAAGAGGAGGCAGTTAGGGTAAGATATAAACAACTATTGGAGGATAGATGGGCTAGTGAGTGTAGGCAATGGGGTCGAAGATGTATGGGGTAGATTTAAAAATGTAGTGTTAGTGTGTTCAGCAGAAGTTTGTGGTTACAGGCGAGTGGGTGCGGGAGGGAAGAAGAGCGATTGGTGGAATGATGATGTAAGGGAGTAAGGGAGAAAAAGTTATCATATGAGAGGTTTTTACAAAGTAGAAGTGATGCAAGGAGGGAAGATTATACAGAGAGAAAAAGAGAGGTTAAGAGAGTGGTGAAGCAATGTAAAAAGAGCAAATAGAGAGTGGGTGAGATGTTAACAAATTTTGTTTAAAATAAGAAAAAGTTTTGGAGTGATATTAATAAGTTGAGGAAGCATTGGGAACAAATGGATTTGACAGTTAAAAATAGGAGAGGAGAGTTATTAAATGGAGAGTTAGAGGTATCAGGAAGATGGAGGGAATATTTTGAAGAGTTGTTAAATGTTGATGAAGACAGGGAAGATGATTTCGAGTATAGGGCAAGGAGGAATAACATCTGGTAGGAGTGTGGAGGAGCCAGTTGTGAGTGTGGGAGAAGTTCGTGAGGCAGTGGGTAGAATGAAAGGGGTAAGGCAGCTGGGATTGATGGGATAAAGATAGAAATGTTAAAAGCAGGTGGGGATATAGTTTTGGAGTGGTTGGTGCTATTATTTAATAAATGTATGGAAGAGGGTAAGGTACCTAGGGATTGGCAGAGAGCGTGTATTGTTCCTTTGTATAAAGGCAAAGGGGACAAAAGAGAGTGCAAAAATTATAGGGGAATAAGTCTGTTGAGTGTACCTGGTAAAGTGTATGGTAGAATTATTATTGAAAGAATTAAGAGTAAGACAAAGTAGGATAGCAGATGAACAAGGGGGCTTTAGGAAAGGTAGGGGGTGTGTAGACCAAGTGTTTACAGTGAAACATACAGATGAACAGTATTTGGATAAGGGTAGAGAGGTTTTTGTGGCATTTATGGATTTGGAAAAGGCGTATGATAGGGTGGATAGGGGGGGCAATGTGGCAGATGTTGCAGGTGTATGGAATAGGAGGTAGGTTACTGAAAGCAGTGAAGAGTTTTTATGAGGATAGTGAGGCTCAGGTTAGTGTGTGTAGGAGGGAGGGGGACTATTTCCCAGTAAAAGTGGGCCTTAGACAAGGATGTGTGATGTCACCGTGGTTGTTCAATATACAGTGGTACCTCGGTTAACGATATTTTTTAATTCCAGAATGCTGTTCATGTGCCATTACCAAACGAATTTATCCCCATAGGAAATAATGTAAAATAGACTAGTCCTTTTAGACCCCCAAAAATACACTTGCAAAAGCATTTAAAAAAATAAACTTACATATAAGGGCGAGTTTGGTGACCATCGTTAACCGAGGTACCACTGTATTTATAGATGGGGTTGTAAGATTAGTGAATGCGAGGGTCTTGGCAAGAGGTGTGGGGTTAAAAGAAAGAATCAAATACAAAGTGGGAGTTGTCACAGTTGCTTTTTGCTGATGACTGTGCTTTTGGGAGATTCTGAAGAGAAGTTGCAGAGGTTGGTGGATGAATTTGGTAGGGTGTGTAAAAGAAGAAAATTGAAAGTGAATATAGGAAAGAGTAAGGTGATGAGGATAACAAAGATTAGGTGACGAAAGATTGGATATCAGATTGGAGGGAGAGAGTATTTAGGAGGTGAATGTATTCAGATATTTGGGAGTGGACATGTCAGCAGATGGGTCTATGAAGGATGAGGTGAATCATTGAATTGATGAGGGGAAAAGGGTGAGTGGAGCACTTTGGAGTCTGTGGAGACAAAGAACTTTGTCCATGGAAGTAAAAAGGGGAATGTATGAGAGTATAGTCATACAATGTAACTGATTTAATATCTTTGATGAGTTCCGAGAGTTTTTCTAATGCCAGAGTATGGCAATAGAAAAACTGAAGCACAACTCTTAGTCTCCAAGCAATTGAGAGACAGTTATGCTTCAGAGCTTAGAATCCCAACAACTTAAGAGGCAGAGAAAGAGAAAAAAGAGAAAAAAAAAAAAAAAAAAGTGGTGGTGGTAGGACATGTTACAGAGTGCTCCACAAACTTTAATATTACTTAACTATGAGGGTTGGCAAGAAAAAAATGTTCAGTGGCATTGTACTACAACACACAAGTAGAAGTAAGCCAACTCCTTCATGGAAATGAACATCATTGAATTAGTGATATTTAAGTGTGTTTTGATACACAATTTTAGTGTTTGAGGGGAGGACTGACAGGCCTATGTACTGATGTCACTATTGCCTTCACAGCGAGTATCTATTTTCTTTGGTGCTATGCAATAACATCTGGGTGCTGTATAACAATGAATTTTGTTCATCTATAACTCATGATTTGTGTTAACATCTTTCAGTAGTGGAAACGTGGATAGCATAAACAGTTGTTTACTAAGTGATAGAGAGAAGGCAAGGCAACACCCCCCCAGTTGGCTGGCCATACCCTGTCCTCCCCGCTCCCCACAATACCACCACCCCACACCACTCTCCTGAGAGCTTCACCATAATCTTGCAAAAATTTCCTGTGATGACTAACATCACAAAATAGCAAGAATACCTTCGTTATCTGGCCACTGTCCCAATGGCTACTGCAGTATTTGTGGGTATACTAGAGGAAACAAGCCACTTCTTAAATGTAAGGAGTCCACATGTTCCAACTACTGTCACATAGGCTGCATTCCAGAAGAATTTTGTTGTATCCAGGTAGAACATCTCAGGGGACTGAAAGATATCCAAAAACCTGTGATGTATGTTGAAACGAGCCTGAAGCTACAAGAAGTTTCAGAGGTACCTCAGGGACTCCTTTGCAATAATCAAGACTGTGTGCCCTTATGGGCAGTGTTGTAAGGTGCAACTAAAATAATCCATTATAGGGAGCACTTTATGAGCTCCTCAAATCATTAGATACCCTTCAAGTTATTGCAGAGGGCCAACACAGGCCTACATCAAGTGACATAGGCTGCTCAGCTGATACACTATCGACAAGGACTGGAAGTCCCACACTGAGGTCAACTCTCAAGTAAATCACTTGTGGAACTTTGTCATCACTAGGGCTCCACAGATACAGAGCTCAAAACACTGCATTTGGAAATTCTAACAATTCCTCTGACCACCAGAGGGAACAGATCCTTTTCCTAGCAACAAAGCAAGCCTTGGATCTGCTAACTCTCTTACACTTCACATCACTGCTTCAGCACCTACCAGTACACCAGACAGCACAAAAGTCACTGATCCAACACCTGGCAGCAGTGCTATATCTGTCAATACTAAGTCAGAATTTTCTCCACCAGAGATTGGCACACTTAATAATCAGTGGACCAATGCTGCACCTGAACAAGTGCTGCACCAAAGTACAAACAGCAGGGACATATCTCTCAGAACTGTACAAAGGTATGGAAGAGGACATATACAGCCATCTCATGTTCCACCAACACAGTCTCAGGAAAACGCTCACAAGATACATAATAAGACTCAACAGTGGCAGCACCTACGGATAAATCAGCCGCAAAACAAAGAGGTGCAACAAATAGGAGTCCACCTCCCAGGCACCTAGGCAGTACTCTCGCTGTCACTGGTGGGAGCACACCACTGACAACTGCCTGTGAGATACCAGGTGCATTACTACCACAAAAGGGGACATCAGGAGAACCAGTGTTGGAAGAAAAAAGAACTTGACATATAGAATCACCTGTTTAGAGATCTGTTCTCGGAACAAACCAGCAGAATCTCTGAAGTGAACACGCTCGCACATCACCCACCCAGCTACGTACTCATATCTCTGACCAGCAGGTGGTTTTGTGCCTTATACAAGACTACTCCCCTACATCCCAGCAGCTGCCCTGGTGTCCCACCTGTCTCTAGAGCAGGTACCTCTCACACCCACCAACTCAAGCTGAACACAATCATGAGGAGCCAGTCTATCAGTATCCTGTAGGCCAACATTAGAGGATTCATTATCAATGTTGGAGAGTTCTCACAGTTTCGTGAACACTATGTGCTGCCGTGATGGCTGTTGAAACATTTTGGACAGGACTCCAGAAAATTTTGCAAGAATTGCTGGGATATTGGCTGTTTGGAGTGACATCTAAACTGTCGTATCTGGGTACCTCTGGAAAAACAGTGATTGTGTGTGAATGATGGTAAAAGTGTTTTTCATTTTTGGATCACCCTGCCAGTGGGAGATGGCCGACATACTGGAAAAAAAAAAATCTCATGGATGAGGAGAGACAGGCAAGGGCAAGGGCAAGGTGGAGGTGTTGCTGTATGCTTCTCTAAAACCATACATGCCCAGCTCATTGATGTTGCCATCCATACTCACCTAAAAATGATGTTCTTTAAGCTATGCATAAACACTAGTACCTCTGTACTAGCATGTGTGATGAACAGACCTCAGTGGCAACATGCAGACCCCATCAACTTCCTAATGGAAAATGTGGACTTCCTTTTGATCCAACACAAATGTTAACATATTATAATTATTGGTGACCTCAACCAACATCTTATACAGAGGGACTTTGATGACCTTCATGCAGTGTTTGACATGAGAAACTTTGTTGATTTCCCTACTCACATCTCTGGCTCCTCCCTCGACCCAGTAGCGAGTGAATGATCTGTTTGAAGGCATAGTCACCTGCCAACCCCTTGGCTAAGTTGGATCGTCTGACCACAAGGATGTTTTTATAACACTGAAGATCCCAACAGAACGAGGCAAGGAATCTTCACGTACAGCCTAGCAGTGGGAAAAAAAACTGGCCAGCAGTTTGCTCTGAGCTTGCCACCTCTGATTGGAATACTCTTCTCCAAGGTTATGTTGGCAACTAAGTAAATGCTTTCAATGGACACATCCTTAATCTCCAACAAGAACATCTCTCTCACCGGCAGTATGTGACAAAGCCTACAGATCAGCTTTGGTTCAGCTTTACAGAGAAGCTAATACTGCTAAGTACAAAGCTTGGAGAAGGTACAAGAGGCATCCCACTATCTATGAAAGGAACCTGCACAGGCAAGCCTGTAGGCAAATGGGAGAAGTTCAAAAATGGGTCATCTTTAAATTGGAAGCTGACAGTAAAAGAAAAACTGGCATCAGGTAGTGGGGGCTCCAAAACCTGGGGTCCTTGGTCAAGAAGTGACAAAGTTATCTGCCTGATTAACTTATTCCACCTCTAAATTGACAGGATGGGACCACCTCTACTATAGTCAGGAGAAAGCTGACCTCTTTGCCAAACACTTTGTTGCCAAGATGCAAGTGTTTGATTCAGCAAGTAAATCTCCTTGGCTAACTGAAAGAACTGTCAAAGTTGTCAATGGTGATAATAAAGTAGGATGAAGTGTTGACCCCAAGATTGCCGAGTAGATGTGCAGACCAGCTAACAGCACATCTAACTTTCATCTATATCAGCACTGCCCAGCCCAGTGTAAATGGCCTTTTCTGTGGAAAGAGGCAAATGTAGTCCCTGTTCACATGAAGAGCAGAGCAGTGGAAATCACCAACTACAGACCAGTGTCACTCCTGTCAATCACTAGCAAGATTCTAGAGACAATCTCATTGCAGTTGGCAGTTTTTTTGACTACCACACTTCTTTGTGACCAATACAGATTCAGAAAAGGTTTCTCTGCTGATGATCTGCTGTTTAACCTCTCCACTAAGTGGCATCACACTTTACCTTACCTTTGATATACCTTTGAAGAGTTTCGAGAGTTTAACTACTCTCGGAGCCCTACCATGGGCCAGGCTCATCTGGTGCTTGCCTGGTCAACCAGACAAGAGGACCCGCTGCTCCACATATCCATCACAGCCTGGTTGATCTGGCACCTGGTGAAGATACTTGTCCAGTTTCCTCTTGAAGGCTTTTACACTTGTCCCAGCCTTGTTTTTGATATCTTCTCGTAAGATGTTGAATAGTCTGGGACCCCGAATGTTGATACAGTGTTCCCTTATTGTCGTCCCCGCACCCCTTCTCACTGGATTTATTTTACCACACTCCAAGCATATCTCTCACTCTAGTATGTTATGGCAGTGTGCAGATTTGGGACCAGACCCTCTAGTACTTTCCAGGTACAATGGACCCCTGGTGTTCGTAGTCATCGGAGTTCGTAAAGTTTTTCGTAAAAATATTGGTTCGGATATTGTAATTCCGCTCGGTGATCGTAATTCGTCCCGGACGCATAAGCGTGGCCCAAACGGCCCGACACTCCAGAGTCAATGTGCCATGGTTTACCAGCGAGTGACTGTCACCCACGAGTTCATACAATACATTTTGTCATTATTCCATTGTTTTTAGTGCTTGCAACTGCTAAATAAGCCACCATGGGCCCGAAGAAAGCTCCTAGTGCCAGCCCTGTGGTAAAGGTCAGAAACACGGTAGAACTGAAAAAAAAAGAGATCATTGCAACATATGAAAGTTTAGTACGTGTCGCCGAGCTGGCCAGGCTGTATGGCAAAGCCTATACTACAACCATCACTTCCATCGTGGCCAAGGGAAATGAAATCAAGGAAGCTGTTGTTGCGAAAGGTGCAAGTATGGTCACAAAACAGATAGCAAATACTGGAAGATGTGGACACTTTGTTGTTGGTGTGGATCACCGAAAAACAATTAGCAGGAGATAGTGTTACGCAGGCGATAATATCTGAAAAAGAAAGGCAGTTGCATGATGATCTCGTCAAGAAAATGCCTGCAACAAGTGCTGAAGTGAACGAATTTAAAGCCAGCAAAGGCTGGTTTGACAGATTTAAGAAGTGTAGTGGCATACAGTGATAAGGCATGGTGAGGCAGCCAGTTCTGACAAAAGTGCGGCTGAAAATTACGTGAATGAATTCAAGGGGTACAGAGGCTGAATAATTCAAACCCCAACAAGTGTTCAATTGTGACAAAACAGGCCTGTTTTGGAAGAAAATGCCAAACAGGACCTTCATTACACAGGAGGAAAAGGCACTGCCAGGACACAAGCTTATGAAAGAGGCTAACTCATGTGTGCTAATGCTAGCGGGGATTTTAAAGTGAAGCCTTTACTGGTGTATCACACTGAAAATCCCTGAGTGTTTAAGAGATGCAGTGTCGCCAAGGGTAATTTGTGTGTGATGTGGAAGTCTAACAATAAGGCATGGGTCACTAGGGAAATTTTCCTTGATTGGTTCCATGAAGTGTTTGGCCCCAGTGTGAAGAAATATCAAGGAAAATAATTTGTCCCAGCGGGGATTTTGAAGGTTTTGGGGCCGAGCCTCAGAGCCCCGAGCCTGAGCCTGTTGTGGAAGAAATTGTGGCACTGGGCAAGTCCATGGGGTTGGATGTTTGTACCGAGGATGTGGAACAGTTGGTGGTGGAGGACAATGAAGAGATAACCACTGAAGATCTGCAAGAGCTTCAACAGCAACAACAGACCACAGTTCAGGAAAATGGTTCAGAGGAGGAACAGAGATGGAGGAAGTTGCCTTCTTCAATTATTAAGGAGATTTGTGGAATGTGGAGCAGGGTGCAAGGCTTTATATATGAATATCACTAACAAAGCTGTTGCAGGCCGTGCTGGCAACATGTACAATGACAATGAGGTGTCCCATTTCAAGGAAGTTTTAAAGAAACGCCAGACAAAGAGCTCCCTGGACAGATTTTTGGTTAGAGGGGGTTCCAGTGACTCAACCTGTGTGGAGAAAATTCTCCAAAGGAGGGGGGGTATGTGCCCTTTCTACCCTTGTTAAGGGCCCTCACCCTTTCCGCCCTTAGAAAGGGCCAGACGAGGCGTGTCTGGGTGCAAAAACAAATTAACACAGACCAGATGTACTGACCACAGTGTGTCACGTGTTGTCTGACCAAGTAGCAGCGAGTGTATATGAGAGTTAATAGACATTTGAGATAAATGTAACTCTTTGCCGTAACAGGAAAATTATGGTAAACTGCTGTATTAGTTTCTACACTTAAAACAATACAATTATGTGTTCCAGTGATCAAAGTATTTAGAGAACACAAGCATTTTTATTGCCACTTGTAGCAGCATGTAGCAATTGTTGAACTTGTGCTGATGTCAGCGATACAAGCCCCACGAGGCTGCACGAGGTTAGATTGAATTCGGCCTCCGAATGGGTCATACGGCAACGAAGGGTTTAACCTAACAGACATTAGTCGTATGCGTCCGTTATTCTAATTTAATCTCCACTAATGTCGGGAAATAAGATAAGAACTCTGTTCCAGCGCGTTTAGTGAATAACATCGCGGTATATTCAGAAGTGTGCGCAGCTTCTTATTACTGCTAAAAGACAAACGTGGAGACAATCGCAAGTGAACTCCATCAAAACAAGACGGTGACTCATCAGTGGCATTCTACAATCAAGACAGCATTTCTGCCGTATATGGTGGAGTCAACACCATCGCTCATGTTACATGAGCAAGGTATGGTTTTATGTTCTTGTCAGGCAGGGGACTGCGCAGTTCTTGTATGTCAGGAGCATCAAAATTTACCTATTGACGGCAGTTATGCGTGGACTTTTAAGTCCAAACACGTGAGTGTTAAATCAGTCTAGAGTTAATGACTGACGATATGAGCATACGCTCCTTTGGGACAATATATTATAACCACCTGAGGTTTTTACCATACAGCCCTGTGGAGAATGAGGCCATGGATGTATCCTCTGTGAAAGTGTTGGGGATGGCTGCGACATTTTGGATTCATCAATAAGCTAAGTAGCAAGTTTAACAGTCTATTTTATCGTAGGAGCACATTCCTCCACAACCTGGTCCTAGTGGCATTAAAAGAAAGTCTTCCACACATCAACAACTCTTCAATAAATGTAAGTGACATGTTATTGTACTATTATTTCTTTATTTCTCATTGTTTTCTGTGTAAGTTAATTTAATTATTTTTTTTATTAACACATGGGCCATTTCCCACCAAGGCAAGGTGGCCTGACAAATAAAAACTTTCATCATTATTCACTCCATCACTGTCTTGCCAGAGGCGTGCTTATACTACAGCTACAAAACTACAACATTAACACCCCTCCTTCAGAGTGCCGGCACTGTACTTCCCATCTCCAGGAATCAAGTCCGGCCTGCCGGTTTCCCTGAAACCCTTCATAAATGTTACCTTGCCTACACTCCAACAGCATGTTGCAACAAGAAGGCTGGAGGCATTGGAGATGTAGTGTCTGAGGGCAATGTGTGGTGTGAATATAATGCAGAGAATCCGTAGTTTGGAGATTAGGTGGTGTGGGATTACCAAAACTATTATCCAGAGAGCTGAAGAGGGGTTGTTGAGATGGTTTGGACATATAGAAAGGATGGAGCAAAACAGAATGACTTAGTGTATAAATCTGTAGTGGAGTGAAGGCGGGGTAGGGGTCGGCCTAGAAAAGGTTGGAGGGAGGGGGTTAAGGAGGTTTTGTGTGCGAGAGGCTTGGACTTCCAGCAAGCGTGCGTGAGCGTGTTAGATAGGAGCGAATGGAGACAAATGTTTTTTTAGGACTTGACGTATATTTAATGTAGAAACTAAATTTATTTTAATATTTTTGGGTGTCTGGAACAGATTAATTTTATATCTATTATTTCTTATGGGGAAAATAGATTCGGAGTTCGTGATATTCGGTGATCGCCAGGCCCTCTGGAACGGATTAATCACGAACTCCGGGGGTCCACTGTACAATTAATCAGTTTCCTCCCAAAAATATTCACAAAAAATTCATTTTTTTAAAGAATAAATACTATAGTTTTACATACAGAAAGCAATGAGAAATAAATATAAAGCACTAATTATAATGGACAAATGAACAGTTAAATAAGTTTTACCTTTATTGAAGACTCGTTGGCGTATGAGAGAGTCGGGAGACTGTTTGGAGGCAGGCCAAGATAGTCCTTCAATATGACAATAATATCAACTCTACAGCTTATTTATCTAGCACAATTCATCTAATACAACAAAAAATATAAATAACATAGAAACATGACAAACTCTAGAATGAATAAAACATGTCATTACGAATGTAAGGACTGGTGGTAGTGTTGTTGTTGGGTATAAAGGCCACTGACCATAAGCCGTGATGGTGGTCGGCAGCAGCAGCAGAAAGCCACCACCACTATCACACAAACAATGTACATAATTTATAAATAAGAAATATTCTCACTAATTTATAAATAAGAAATATTCACACTAATTTATAAATAAGAAATATTCACACTAATTTATAAATAAGAAATATTCACACTTACCTTGGAGGAGATGGTGGCGGAGGGCAGCGCTCTTGTCAGTGCCCCTATATTCCTCAAACAACATTGTAGGAGTTAAGTTTCGTGTCATCATTTTCTATCGCTTAATCGCTTAACTTAAGTTTATTCAAGTATACACAAATCCAGTTACATAGATTATCATACATAGTAGCATGTGTGTAGAAAACCTAGGATAACCCAAGAAAGTCAGACAGTGACTTATTTCCATTGCTACACTATTAATGCGAAGTGTTTCCTTACACACACACACACACACACACACTCACACACAGGCCTAGTGTCAAATCGACATGTGCCTAGGACAAAATGGTAACTAACTAACTAACTATCGCTGGCTGGTGCTATAGCCTTTATCGACTTGTGAAGCTTCTTTGGACCCATGGTGACTTATTTCACAGTGACAATCACTAAACTAGCAATAAACACAAATTTATTGTGAAATGTTTGAATGAGCACGCTGGGTAATGTTTTCTCAATGGTAAACAATGCTAGACTGGCTCACGACGCCTGCGCGGTAAGGCGCGCAAGCGCAGGCAGGCAGACAGGTCTGGTACCTGGACCAATAGTCGAGGGAATGACCGGTTGGCGAGGGAAAATTTGACCGAAAAAAGCCATTGAAACTCAAAATCACCAAGTCGGACCGACCGAAAGTCAAAGGACCACTATCACTGAACATAATACCTCATCACTTGCTATAACGTATGACAATGTGAGTAACACGACCCACTGTGTGGAAACACCTTTAGGCTTAGGTCTCATCCTCTCCCCTTCTACACTTACAGTGGACCCTCTGTTTTCGTCGATAATTCTTTCCAGAATGCTGTTCGAGTGCCGTTACCGAACGAATTTGTTCCCATAGGGACGAATATAAATTAGATTAGTCGTTTCAGACCCCCAAGAATACACTTACATAACTGTCCCAGAATCCCATGCATATGCAGACTACTATACTCTAACATTTACTTATCCAAGTGAAGAAATGCCAGCTGCTCTAATTTATCAATCACTAGCTAAGAGCTACGTATATCAGCCTGGGGTAAACAGTGGCAGGTAACACTTGCTCCTGAGAATACACAAATGATGGTCTCTAGGTACCATAATGCTAATGCTGGAGGAGTAGTAAGAATGAATGGGAGTGTGTTGGTACCCAGGGACGAAACTGATATCCTTGTAGTGAAATCTGACTCCAAACTGACCATGAAGAACCACATTGTGAATCTTGTGAACAAGGCAACCAAGAAGCTTACAGCGTCTTGCATCTGCTCGACAACAGAGGTTGCAAGATTCTATACAAGGCATAAGTATGCTCACACCATGAGAATGCCCCACTTTCTTGGACTGCCTGCCCTGTCTCATCTGCAACTTCTTGACAGAATAGAGAACAGAGCAAGATGACACCTCTCTCACATGAACCCAGCCTGGATGGATCTGTCATAGCAGCCTTTAGCACTGGAGGAATGTGGGTAGACTTATTGTTTTGGGCAAGGCCAATATTGTCAAAGTACCACACTGACTCCACTGAGGACAGCAAGAAGTGAGCTTCAACACAACAAGATGGGCAGCAAGCAGCAACTTCACTGACTGTACCCTTCTCCAGAACATCACCTCATCCAAGATTATTTATTCCTAGGATGACTCGAGTCTGGAACATGTTCATACAGCATATCAATGAAATTAAGTCAGTTGATCAAATGAAACTGTTGGTCTACAGATGGCTCCAACTTCATCCTGTTTCATATTTGTATGTCTCATAACAATAAAAAGGATTTCACATGAGCTGATGTAGGTAACAGCTCTTAACTTTTAAGTAATAATAGGAATCCTTGGTATAAACTGTAAAACTGTAAAAAAAAAAAAAAATAGATATAAGACAGAGAGGAGAGATGAGACAGAGACAAGATGAGAGAAAGTGAAAGAAACAAAGAAATCATGTCCCACAAAATTAGTGTCAATGAGGTGCACTTACCTTATGTTAGGAAGTGAACTTTCTTCAGTCTGACATTCAACATCACAGTAACCTGTAGACAACGGAGGGTCTAACTCAAACTGGACCCTTTTACGACGCTTGGAAATTATAGGCTGAGGGGAATCAAAACTGGCGTCTAACTTTCCCAGCTTTGACTGCTCAGCCAAGTCCATAGCAAAACTTGTTTCTCCTTTTCCAAAGCCTGTTAAAATGATATAATTCAGAATATTCCTTATATGGTACACCGAATTCCACTAAACTTTTGCAAAGTGATATTTAGTAGAAATGGAGTGACAGTACCAAAATATTAAAACTTTCAGCAAGATCTTAATAACTTTGGAGAGCTAAGATTTTTTTTTTCAACATGCTGGCCATCTCCCACCAAGGCAGGGTGACCCAAAACTACATAACCACATCAGAAATTGTGGAGGAGAGTGGTCACACGGATTGGAAATTTGTTCCTGGATCAAGAGGTGGATGACAAATATGCAACAGAGTTTACATAAATAGAGAGAAATCAGAGTTGAGAGACATCCTAAGGGTTATTCCACAGGGGTCAGTGCTTGGCCCTTTGTTTTTTACAACATACAAAAATGACAGATCAGGGAATAAATAGCAACAAAAGCAAGTTTGCTAAATACACCAAAATAAGCCATCAGATTAATTCTTGCAAGGACACTAGAGCACTGCAGGAAGATCTGAATAGATTGATGCAGTGGTTGGAGAAGTGGCAGATGCAGTTTAACCCCTTGTTGCAGGGGTGCCAGAGTCTTGTTCTAGGAGGCTTTAAAGACCTCCAGAGTCTGTTTACGTAATTGTTCGAGTTTGGAGGTGAACGAAAACCGAGGGTCCACTGTATATTATAGAAAGATGATTTTGATTGGTTTTAGGATGGAAAATAGCATGAAAATGAGCTCAAAGTAGCAGAAATGTTTGATTTTAGCCAATGATCAGGAGTAAACAAATCACATCACGAACCCAATACACATCAACTGGTGGGTCTAACAGATTTACAAAATGCTTTATTTATACAATTAATACAATATTGCATAACAGTAAATCTTGTTTTTTTGGTGTGAATAAAAATTCATTGTGAATGCCTGCATTGCATATTCTGGACCCTATTTTGAAATTGGAATACATTTGGAAATCTGTGAAATTAGCCAAATTATTAATTTCGATTACTTTTTCTGGATAGCTGAAATAAGTGATTGGGCTGTTTGTGCTCAATCGATAAAATGGAAGGCATACTAGTGAAATAGCTAATACAGTGGTACCTCGGTATACGTGCTTAATCCGTTCCAGGACCTTGGACGTATACCAAACGAATTTTCCCCTAAGAAATACAGTGAGCCCCCGGTTCTCGTCGGCAATCCGTCACAGAGGGCCCGTCGACCACCGGTTTGGTCGAACTCCGATTCTATTTTCCCCATAAGAAATAATGGAAATAAAATTAATCCGTCCCAGCCATCCAAAAGTATTAAAATAAAATATTTTTTAGGACTTTTTGACATTAAAATAAACACAATTTTATAAAAAAAATAAGAAATAAATAGTACAATAACATGTCACTTACATTTATTGAAGAGTTGTTGATGTGTGGAGGACGGGAGGAGGGAAGAAGGTGGTACCTGCTAGTGTTTGGAAGGGGAATCCCCTTCCATTAACACTGCAGGTACCAAGTTCTTTTCTGGGGTTACTGGCCTTTTTCTTTGAATGCTACACTCCCTGCATCCCTGCTACACTCCCTGCATCCCTGCTACACTCCCTGCATCCCTGCTACACTCCCTGCATCCCTGCTACACTCCCTGCATCCTGCTCCCTGCATCCTGCACACTCCCTGCATCCTGCTACACTCCCTGCATCCTGCTACACTCCTGATCTGCACTGCCCTGCTACACTCCCTGCATGCCCTGCTACACTCCCTGCATCCCTGCTACACTCCCTGCATCCCTGCTACACTCCCTGCATCCCTGCTACACTCCCTGCATCCCTGCTACACTCCCTGCATCCCTGCTACACTCCCTGCATCCCTGCTACACTCCCTGCATCCCTGCTACACTCCCTGCATCCCTGCTACACTCCCTGCATCCCTGCTACACTCCCTGCATCCCTGCTACACTCCCTGCATCCCTGCTACACTCCCTGCATCCCTGCTACACTCCCTGCATCCCTGCTACACTCCCTGCATCCCTGCTACACTCCCTGCATCCCTGCTACACTCCCTGCATCCCTGCTACACTCCCTGCATCCCTGCTACACTCCCTGCATCCCTGCTACACTCCCTGCATCCCTGCTACACTCCCTGCATCCCTGCTACACTCCCTGCATCCCTGCTACACTCCCTGCATCCCTGCTACACTCCCTGCATCCCTGCTACACTCCCTGCATCCCTGCTACACTCCCTGCATCTGCTACACTCCCTGCATGAATGCTACACTCCCTGCATGAATGCTACACTCCCTGCATGAATGCTACACTCCTGCATGAATGCTACACTCCCTGCATGAATGCTACACTCCCTGCATGAATGCTACACTCCCTGCATGAATGCTACACTCCCTGCATGAATGCTACACTCCCTGCATGATGCTCCTCCCTCATTCTACACAGGCTCGCACTGATGCTTTCTATGCCCTGCAGATGCTTACTCTGCATGAATGCTTCACTCCTGCATATTTACCACAGGCTTTGCATAGAGCTTGGGTGTCATGGGGTTATTTACAGTTCAAGCACTAACACTGGAATAATGACAATATATAATGAATGCGTGGGCGTGGGTTGTGTCGCTCACTTGAAACAATAACACACTGAGTGCCTGGGCGCTCACGCCCGCCACACGCGCGCGTTCGGGACGAATAGCCGACTCGCCGAACTCCGAGTGGCCGCCTAATACCGAGTCAAAATATTGTAAAACTTGTCGAACACCGATTTGGCCGAGCCCGAGCGCCGTCGAACACCGGGGGTTCACTGTACAGTGAACCCCTGGTGTTCATAGTCATTAGAGTTCGCAATATTCGGTGTTCGTAACGTTTTTCATAAAAATATTGGTTCGGTAATCGTAATTCATCCCAGATGCGTACGCCTGGCCCAACACACCATTCACAGTCAGTGTGCCACTGTTTACCAGCGAGTGACAGTCACCCCACGCGTTCATACGATACATTTTGTCATTATTCCAATGTTTTTAGTGCTTGCAACTGTTAAATAAGCCACCATGGGCCCAAAGGAAGCTCCTTTGGTAAAGGGCTGAGAGGGGAGAATGTCTTCTTAAGTGATTCAGTGATTCTATGATATAAATAACAAAAAAAGGCACAATACCGTGACTGGAACAATACACACACAACCCGCACATATAAAAGAGAGGAGCTTACGACGACGTTTCGGTCCGACTTGGACCATTTACAAAGTCACACTAACACACAGAGACGGGGGAAGGGGTATTTATAGGCAGGCAGACAGGGGAGGGTACCAGAGAGTGGGGTACTAATGAAGTAAGTAGTGGAAGTGGTAGTAGTAGTAATGGTAGTGGAGACAGTCATATTCTAGAGGAGCACTGCAATGAGGCTAGCGGCCCGCAAGGGTGGGCCGCTAGCCCACCCAAGCGGGTGGGGAGGAAAGGAAAGGCGAATAAAATAAAGGACAAATACAAGGCAAAAGAAAGGAAAACCTATAGGAGGAAAAAGGAGAAGAGGGAAGAGAGGAAAGGGGAAGGAATCAGGTTAAGTCACGGGTGTTCTGAAGTTTAGAGCATTTAACAATGTAATGAGAGAGGAAAGCATCAACAGAGACAAAGCCAGGGCTAAGATTCATACAGGGAAAGTTGTGTATAAGGGAGGATTCAACCAGACGGCAACTATGAAAGTTAGATGTAGGGTAGACAGTTTTAGCAGAAGACCAATCAATAGGATGACTGTGATCTCTGACATGACAGAAAAGAGCATTATTAGTGTCGGCAAGCCTAACACTATTTTTGTGCTCCCTGAGTCTGTCAGAAAGAGATCGGCCAGTTGATGCTTTCCTCTCTCATTACATTGTTAAATGCTCTAAACTTCAGAACACCCGTGACTTAACCTGATTCCTTCCCCTTTCCTCTCTTCCCTCTTCTCCTTTTTCCTCCTATAGGTTTTCCTTTCTTTCTTTCTTTTGCCTTGTATTTGTCCTTTATTTTATTCGCCTTTCCTTTCCTCCCCACCCGTTAGTGGGCTAGCGGCCACCCTTTCGGGCCGCTAGCCTCATTGCAGTGCTCCTCTAGAATATGACTGTCTCCACTACCATTACTACTACTACCACTTCCACTACTTACTTCATTAGTACCCCACTCTCTGGTACCCTCCCCTGTCTGCCTGCCTATAAATACCCCTTCCCCCGTCTCTGTGTGTTAGTGTGACTTTGTAAATGGTCCAAGTCGGACCGAAACGTCGTCGTAAGCTCCTCTCTTTTATATGTGCGGGTTGTGTGTGTATTCTATGATATGTTATGATATTAAAGCAGCAGAAGTTGATAAAGGCAATACTGCCAGCCAGCAATTAAGTGTAGAATTAACAGTGTAGCAAGTAATTTAACCCATTAATCAATAGAAAAATGATGACACAAAACTTAACTCCTCCATTGTTGTTTGAGGTATATAGGGCAACTGACAACACTGCCATCTCTGCTGCTGCCATTCACCACCACTATGTAAGGCTTATCTTTCAGTGGCCCTTATTCACCCAACAACAAACACAACACCAGTCCTCACATTCGTAATGACATTTTATTCATTCTAGAGTATATGTTGATTCTGTTATTAATATTGTTTATGTCATATTAGGTGAATTGTGACAGATAAATAAGCCACAGTTTATATTAGTGTCATTTTGAAGGACTATCTTGTCCCGTCCACAAACACACCCTGTAGCCAGCAACATCAGATTCCTTGATTTCTTTTTTCTTCGCCAGGATGGGACTGTTTGTTGACGAAGACTTCCCGTATATCCTGGCGAGATCGACCACACGTATGCCACTTTCGTACTTTTCTAAAAGTTCTTTCTTGAATTCTGTCGTATTTCTCACCTTTATCAAAGGGCTGGTACTGAACTTTCGCCCCATGGTGGCTTATTTAGCAGTCACACTCAATAAACAAGCACAAAAAACAATGGATTATTACGAAATGTTTCTTATGAAAGCATAAGGTAATGTTCACTTGACAAGAAACAAAGCCAGACTGACTCAGAACACGTGCGTGGGATGCTTTGTGTGGGCGCGGGCAGGCAGACACGTTCAGTATGGCAGACGAAAACAGAGGTGACGAACGAAAATGGATATTATTTTGACAAAAAGTCGTCGAACACCAAATTTGATGAAAACCTGGGCAAACGAAAACCGAGGTTCCACTGTACTAGAGAAAGAGAATTTAGTTTAACTTTTTCAGTGTTGCAACCCCTGCTCGCAAACTTGCTCCCAGGGTTGAAGAATAAAAAAAAAACTTATGAAATGATAGAGAATCTTTTTACAAAGGTAATGAAACCAAAAGTACAAAATTTGATGGAAAACTTTACGGAATTACGCTCTCGCAAAATTATAGGTCTCAGCGATATTTATGCATCAGCAATTTCGCCCACTTTGCAACCTATTTTTAGCAAATTCCATTGTTCCACCCGACGAAGCTCATAGCTATTTCACTAGTATGCCTTCTATTCTATCAACTGATTACAAGTAACTGCCCATTTACCTATTTCAACTACCCAATAAAGTGATTAGGAATTGGAAATTTGGCCAATTTCACACAAAATTCAACCATTGCCAATTTGAAAACAGGGTCCAGAATGAACAATGTAGACATTCCTGGCAATAAAAAATATCCTCTGCTCCTTAGTCACATCTCCCGGCTCCTCTTATGCAACGCCTGCTTTTCGTTTTGAATTTTTATTCATGAAAAAACAGAAAATATGCTTTTAAGCAGACTACTGCATTATTCTAATACAGCCTCTCCTCACTTAACTGAGTTCCATTCCTAATACCGCGTCGGTAAACGAATTCGCTGATAAATGAGCAGCATACTATAATAGTAGTGGGTTTATGCCAACGATCTTTGATAATGCTTTAATGTCACCTTTGCACCATTTATAACATTTTTTAGTTTTTTAAAAGTTTATACAGTAGTGTATTGTACATTGTAATAAACAGAATAGAAGAAATCAGCTCTAATATACTGGTCAGAGAGCCTGTCTTAAGTCTGAGTCATTGGTAAACAAGTACACAAGAAAGGAGGTACACTGCAGCAGGCCTGTTGGCCCATACTAAGCAGGTCCTTCACAATCCATCCCACTAAGCTACCCAAGTAATAAGCTTTGATAATTATACGGTGGACCCCTGGTGTTCGTAATTAATTCATCCCAGAATGCTGTTCAAGTGCCGTTACCAAACGAATTTGTTCCCATAAGGAAAAATGGTAATTAGCTTAGTCCTTTTAGACCCCCAAAAATACACTTACATAATTGTTCGAGTTACGAGCAGTACGAACAACGGGGGTTCACTGCATTTACTAATGTGCAAGTCCCACTCAAATCTAACCCCTCTCACTCATGAATTTATCCAACCTAAATTTGAAACTACCCAAGGTCCTAGCTTCAATAACCCTACTAGGCAGACTGTTCCACTCACCAACTACCCTATTTCCAAACCAATACTTTCCTATATCCTTTCTAAATCTAAACTTATCTAATTTGAATCCATTATTGCGGGTTCTCTCTTGGAGACATCCTCAAGACAATATTTATATCCCCTTTGTTAATACCCATTTTCCACTCGTATACCTCGAGTATGTCTCCTCTCATTCTTCGTCTTACAAGTGAATGTAATTTAACCCTTTCAGGGTTATGGTCGTACAAGTATGTTTTACGCACTGTGGTTATTGACGTATTAGTACGCCTAAATTCTAGCGCCCTCAAATCAAGCAGAAACAGGCTGTTAGGCCTAGATGTGATAGAATGGGTCTGTGCGGTTAGTGTGCGCAGTATAAAAAAATTCCTGCACCACACAGTGCATAATGAGGAAAAAAAACTGACCGTGTTTTTGGTTAAAAACCGACTTTGCAGTCTATTTTCGTATAGTATTTATGCTTGTATTCTCATTTTCTTAGTCTCATTTTATAGAATAGATGATATATTACAGAAATAGAGATAATTTTGACTGGTTTCACGATGACAAGTACCTTGAAACTGAGCGCAAAGTAGCGAGAATGTTCGATTTTGGCCGATGTTCAAGAGTAAACAAATCACACCATGCGTCCAATACACATCAACTGGAGAGTTTAATATTCTTGCACAAGTGCGCTGATATTATTTATACCATTTTTACAATGATGCAGTTGTATACATACTAGTAAATCTAGTATTTTTTATGAGAATAAAAATTCAAAATGGAAAGCAAAAGTAATGTAAGAGGGGCCTGGAGACGTGACTAATGAACAGAGATGATGTTATTTTAGTGCCAGGAATGTCTGTCTTGTTTATTATAGACCCTATTTTGAAATTGGCATCGTTTGAAATTTGTGTGAAATTGGCCAAATTGCCATTTTCTGACCACTTTTTGGGTAGTTGAAATTGGTAAATAGGCAGTTTCTTGTACTCGATCGATAGAAGAAATGGAGTTCAAGCATAATACCTATAATTTTAGTAGGCTGAAACATTGGAATTTGCCGAAAATAGGGTTCAAAGTGGGCGAAATCGCTAATGCGTAAATGTCATGGATACCGCTAACTTCGCGAAAGCATAATTCTGTTAGTTTTCGATCAAATTTCATAATTTGTGGCGTTATGATTGGAAAAAAATTATCATTTCATATGAAAAAATAATTTTTTTTTTTGAAACTCGTGGACCCTGAAAACGAGTTTCAGAGAGACCCCTTGGACCCCCAAAGGGTTAAGGGTCTTCAATCTTTCTTCATACGGAAGATTTCTAATGCTATGTATTAATTTAGTCATTCTACGCTGAATGTTTTCTAACGAATTAATGGCCATTCTGTAATATGGAGACCAAAACTGAGCTGTGTAATCTAGGCGAGGCCTTACTAATGATGTATAAAGCTGTAATATAACCTCTGGACTTCTGTTGCTTACACTTCTTGATATAAATCCCAGTAATCTGTTAGCCTTATTACGTACGCTTAGGCATTGCTGTCTTTAAGGTTACTGCTTACCATAACACCCAAGTAATTTTCCCAATCTGTATGACTAAGTTCTAAGTTATTTAACTTTTAAGTGCTAGAATTATGGACACTCCCTTGCATTTATCTACACTGAACTGCATCTGCCACTTTTCTGACCAGGAATTGAGTGTCTAAATCTTCCTTAAGTTCCCTGACATCTACGTTTGAATCAATTATCCTACCTATCTTCGTGTCATCGGCGAATTTGCTCATATCACTAGTAATTCCCTCATCGAGGTCATTGACATACAGTGGACCCTCGCTATTTGAACATTCTTCATTCCAGAATGCTGTTCAAGTGCTGCTACCAAACGAATTTATTCCCATAAGGAATGATGTAAATTAGATTAGTCCATTTCAGACCCCCAAAAATACACTTATAAAAGCACTTACAAAAATAAACTTACATAAAAGGGCGAGTTTGGAGTGTTCGAATAGCGAGGGTCCACTGTATATTATAAACAACAACGGGCTAAATGAGGAGAGGCTGTAATTGTATAATGTCAGTGCATTCCTAAATGCGAATTAGATCAGCCAGATGGACACATATTTGACAAGTGACGTCATATGTGTGTGTACAGTGGACCCTTGAAAATCGTCTCCATTGAGAATCAGCGAATTTGAAAATCGTCCACTTTTTTCGGCAAAGAATTGACTTGAAAATCGCCCATTTTCTTGAAAATCACCGGGCGTCTGAAACGCGTCCACGTGGCCTCCCCGCCGCCTGGGCACAAACACATTGAGCGTCAGTGTGCCATTGTTTACCAGCAAGTAACCACCACCCAAGCCGCCACCTACGCATTCATACCATACATTTTGTCAATATTCCATTTGTTTCAGTGCTTGCAACTGCTAAATAAGCTACCATGGGCCCAAAGAAAGCTCCTAGTGCCAGCCTTGTGGCAAAGAAAGTGAGAAACACAATAGAACTTAAGAGAGATCATAGAAAAATATGAAAGTGGTGTACGTGTGGCGGAGCTTTCCAGGATGTATTGGAAGGCCCATTCAACCATCACTTCCATCTTGAAGAAAAAGGAAATCAAGGATGCTGATGTTGCGAAAGGGGTGAATATGCTAACGAAAAAGAGATCGCAAATAATCAAAGAAGTTGAGAAGGTATTGCTTTTGTGGATCAGACAAAAAGAGTTAGCAGGAGATAGTGTTACAGTGAATAATTTGCGAAAAGGCAAGGCAGTTGCATGACAATCTCATAAAAGTCCTGGAACGAGTGCTGATGTTGATGAATTTAAGGCCAGCAAAGGCTGGTTCGAAAATTTCAAGAAGCGAAGTGGCATACACAATGTTGTAAGGCATGGAGAGGCTGCAAGTTCTGACAAATGTGCGGCTGAAAAATTTGTTCATGAATGCAAGGGGTACATAGTCTGAACAATTCAAACCCCAACAAGCGTTCAATTGTGATGAAACAGGCCTCTTTTGGAAGAAAATGCCAAAGAGGACCTACATTACTCAGGAGGAAAAGACACTGCGAGGACACAAGCCTATGAAAGACAGGCTAACTCATGTTGTGTGGCAATGCTAGTGGTGATTTCAAAGTGAAGCCTTTACTCTGTATCACTCTGAAAATCCCAGTGTTTTCAAGAAGTACAGTGTTGCCAAGGCTAATTTGTGTGTTTTAGAAGTCTAACAATAAGACATGGGTCACCAAAGAAATTTTCCTTGATTGGTTCAATGAAGTGTTTGGCCCCAGTGTGAAGAAATACCTCCTGGAAAATAAATTGCCACTCAAGTGCCTCCTGGTAATGGAGGATGCTCCTGGTCATCCTCGAGACATGGAAGAGCAAATGGTGGAGGATTTTAAGTTCATCAAAGTGAAGTTCTTGCCCCCTAATACCACTCCTTTCCTCCAGCCCATTGACCAGCAGGTCATTTCAAACTTCAAAAACTCGACACCAGAGCAATGTTTCAAAGGTGTTTTGACATAACCTCAGGCAGTACTTTGACCCTAAGAGAGTTCTGGAAAGATCACTTCAATATCGTGCATTGCATACGCCTTATAGGTAAGGCTTGGCAGGAAGTGACTCCCAGGACAATGAACTCTGCTTGGAGACCACTGTGGCCAGATTGTGTCCAAGAGAGGGATTTTGAAGGGTTTGGGGATGACTGACAGCCCTATGCCAGTTGTGGAAAAAATTGTGGAATTGGGAACGTCCATGGGGATGGAGGTTAGTGGAGAGGATGTGGAAGAGTTGCTGGTGGACCACGAAGAACTAAGCACTGAAGAGCTGCAAGACCTTCAACTGCAAGAACAACAGACCAAAGCTCAGGACATTGCTTCAGAGGAGGAGGAAGGGAGAAGGAAGTAGTTGCTTTCTTCAGAGATTAAGGAGATGTGTACAATGTGGACTAGGATGGAAAAATTTGTGGAGGAGCATCACCCTGACAAAGCTGTTGCAGGCCGTGTATGTGACATGTTCAATGACACTGTCTGGTCACATTTTAGGGACATTTTAAAGAACCGCCAGAAACAGACCTTTCTGGACAGTTATTTTGCAAGAAAGGAATCCAGTGACTCTCAACCTGGTCCTAGTGCCATTAAAAAACAAAGGGAAGTAACCCCAGAAAAGGACTTGGTACCTGAAGTGTTCATGGAAGGGGATTCCCCTTCCAAACACTAGCAACACCACCACCACCTTCTCCCCTCCTTTCTTCTTCCACACTTCAACAACTCTTTAATAAAGGTAAGTGTCAATTTATTACAATTTTATACTATGTACAGTATATATCTCGTTGTTTTGTGTGTAGATAAATGTACATTTATGTGTAAAAAAAAATTTTTTTTTTACATACTTTTGGGTGTCTGGAACGGATTAATTTGATTTACATTATTTCTTATAGGGAAAATGGTTTTGAAAATCGTCCATTTTGAAAATCAGCAGCCTCTCAGGAACAGATTAATCAAGATTTTCAAGGGTCCACTGTACTCTGGAATACTGGTAAAAATCTAACATTTCCACTACTTTGAGCTCAATTTCAATCAACTTTCAGTTCTGACACCAATCCAAATCTTCTCTATTTCTGTAATTTATCTTTCATTCTATCAAATGAGACCAAGAAACTGAGAAAACAACCACATGAAAATACAGTGGACCCCCGGATTTCGTACTGCTCCCAACTCGAACAATTACGTAAGTGTATTTTTGTAAGTGCTTTTGTAAGTTTATTTTGGGGGGTCTGAAATGGACTAATCTAATTTACATTCGTCCTTATGGGAACAAATTTGTTCGGTAACGGCACTCGAACAGCCTTATGGAAAGAATTATTGATGAAATCCGGGGGTCCAATGAACACCGCAAAGTAGGAATTTTAACCCAAAAAACATTGTAGCATTTTTTCCATCATTATGCACTAAGAGCTGCAGACTTTTTTTATATGGTGCACACTTACCGCACAGACCCATTCCCTCATATCTAAGCCCAAATTTACCACTCACAGATTATACGAGTGAGCCGAGCTCATGGTGTTATACTACAGGACCGACACTGGCTTCAAAGCTGCGATACAACAGGACCGACGTGAAAGGATTAATGGGTTGTCATGAGTGGCATCTGGAGATGAAGTGGAAGCAAATCCAAACAATTTATTATCCTCCTGACAATTGATCATGATGATTTTCATCCAATTTTCAAGTTAATAATTACTAATGCTCTACTGTACATTTTTTTTGTTCCAACAAGTCGGCCATCTCCCACCGAGGCAGGTTGACCCAAAAAGAAAGAAAATCCCCAAAAGAAAATACTTTCATCATCATTCAACACTTTCACCTCACTCATACATAATCACTGTCTTTGCAGAGGAGCTCAGAATACGACAGTTTAGAAGTCACTCCAAACTGCCAATATCCCAAACCCCTCCTTTAAAAAGCAGGCATTGTACTTCCCATTTCCAGGACAAGTCCAACTAAATCAATTAACTGGTTTCCCTGAATCCCTTCACACAATATTACCCTGCTCATACTCCAACAGCTCGTCAGGTCCCAAAACCATTCGTCTCCCTTCACTCCTAACACTCTCACACATGCTTGCTGGAAGTCCAAGCCCCTCGCCCACAAAACCTCCTTTACCCCCTCCCTGCAACCTTTTCGAGGACGACCCCTACCCCGCCTTCATTCCCCTACAGATTTATATGCTCTCCAAGTCATTCTACTTTGATCCATTCTCTCTAAATGACCAAACCACCTCAACCCCTCTTCAGCCCTCTGACAAATACATTTAGTAACTCCACACCTAGTAATTTCCACACTCCGAATATTTTGCATAATATTTACACCACACATTGCCCTCTACACTGCCTCCAGCCGCCTCCTCGCTGCAGCATTTGCAACCCATGCTTCACACCCAAATAAGTGTGTTGTCACAACTATACTTTCGTACATTCCCTTCTTTGCCTCCATGGATAACGTTTTTTGTCTCCACAGATACCTCAACGCACCACTCGCCTTTTTTCCTTCATCAATTCTATGGTTAGCCTCATCCTTCATAAACCCATCTGCTGACATGTCAACTCCCAAATATCTGAAAACATTCACTTCTTCCATAATCCCTCTCTCCAATGTGATATCCAATTTCTCTATTTAAATTGTTTGATACCCTCATCACCTTACTCTCATCTCTCTTCACTTTCAACTTTCTACCTTTACACACCCTCCCAAACTCGTCCACTAACCTTTGCAACTTTTCTTTAGAATCTCCCATAAGCACAGTATCAGCAAAAATTAACTGTCAACTCCCATTTTGCATTTGATTCCCCATAATTTAATCCCACCCCTCACCAACACCCTAGCATTTACTTTTTATAACCCATCTATAAAAATATTAAACAACCATGGTGACATTACACATCCCTGTCTAAGACCTACTTTTACCAGGAAGTATTCTCCCTCTCTCCTACACACCCTAACCCGAGACTCACTATCCTCATAACTCTTTACAGCATTCAGTAACCTACTACCTATTCCATACACTTTCAACATTTGCCACATTGCTTCCCTATCCACTATCATAGGCTTTTTCTAAATCCATAAATGCAATGAAAACTTTCCTACTTTTATCTAAATACTATTCACATACATGCTTCAATGTAAACACTTGATCTACACATCCCCTACCCACTAAAGCCTCCTTGCTCATTTGCAATCCTACTCTGTCTTACCTCTAAGTCTTTCAATAATAACCCTACCGTACACTTTACCTGGTATACTCGGTAAATTTATTCCACTATAATTCTTACAGTCTCTTTATCCCCTTCCCTTTATATAAAGGAACTATACATGCTCTCTGCCAATCCCTAGGTACCTTCCCCTTTTTCATACATTAAACAAAAAAACCAACCACTCCAACACTATCCCCCCCCCTGCTTTTAACATTTCTGTCATGATCCCGTCAGTTCCAGCTGCTTTACCCCCTTTCATTCTATGTAATGCCTCACGCACCTCTCCCACACTCACATCCTGCTCTTCTTCACTCCTAAACACAGTTATACCTCCCTGGCCAGTGCATGAAATTACCGCATCCCTTTTTTCATCGACATTTAAAAGTTCCTCAAAATATTCCCGCCATCTACTAACTCCCCTACTCTGTTTTTAACTGACAAATGCATTCATTCCCTAGGGTTTCTTAACTTGTTTATCTCACTCCAAAATTTTTTCTTATTTTCCGCAAAATTTCTTGAGTGTCTCTCCCAATCTTTCATCTGCTCTCCTTTTGCACACTCACCACTCTTCACCTTTCTTTTACTTTCCATATACTCTGCTCTTCTTACAACACTTCTGTTTTGTAAAAACCTCTCATAAGCTACCTTTTTTTCTTTTATCAAACCCTTTACTTCTTCAATCCACCACTCACTCCTCTTTCCTCCTGCACCCACCCTCCTATATCCACAAACTTCTGCCCCACATTCTAATACTGTATTTTTAAAACTATCCCAACTCTCTTCAACCCCCCCACTTCTCATACTTTCACTAGCCCACTTTTCTGCCAATAGTTGCTTATATCTCACCCTAACTTCCTCCTCCCTTAGTTTATACACTTTTACCTCTCTTACTTGCTGTTGCCATCTACCTTTTACTCTAACTGTAGCTACAACTAAATAATGATCAGATATATCCATTGCCCCTCTATAAACATGTACATCCTGAAGCCTACCCATCAACCTTTTATCCAACAATACATAATCTAACAAACTACTTTCATTACACGCTATATCAAACCTTGTATACTTATTTATCCTCTTTTTCATAGAACATGTATTACTTATTACCAAACTTCTTTCTACACATAGCTCAATTAACGGTTCCCCATTTACCCCTGGCACCCCAAATTTACCTACTACTCTCTCCACAACATTTTTACCTACTTTAGCATTTAGATCCCCAACCACAAGTACTCTCGCGATGGTTCAAAACTCCCCACACACTCACTCAACATTTCCCAAAATCTCTCTCTCTCTCTCCTCCACACTTCTCTCTTCTCCAGGTGCATAAACACTTACTATAACCCACTTTTCACATCCAACCTTTATTTTACTCCACATAATCCTTGAATTTATACATTTATATTCCCTCTTTACCTGCCATAACTGATTATTCAACATTATTGCCACTACTACTTTAGCTCTCTCTAACTATTTGAAACGTCTGACCTAATCCAATTTATTTCTCCCCACTGAAACTCTCCTACCCCCTTCAGCTTTGTCTCACTTAAAGCCAAGACATCCAGCTTCTTTTCATTCATAACATCTACAATCATCTCTTATCATTCGCACAACATCCATGCACATTCAAACGTCCAGCTTCGATGGTTTTCTTTTTTCTTTTTAGTGAATCTATACAGGAAAAGGGGTTACTAGCCCATTGTTCCCGGCATTTTAGTTGATTTTACAACACACTTGGCTTACGGAGGAAAGATTCTTTTTCCACTTCTACTGTACATGCAAGTATAAATGTATAAAAATTACCATCTGAAGCAGAAGAACACTCCATTACAGAAGGTGAAGAATCAGGGCATATGCTTTCTGTAAGTTTACCATTGTCTACCCATGGTGGAATCTCAGGATGCAAGAAAGTGTGCTCAACTTTCATGGATTCTATATTAATGTGACACATGCTGGCTCTCATTGCTCGGCGCACTGGTGGAGCTGCCCAAGTCTCACGTCGGGCCTTTTTCTTTTTATCCTGAAATTTTGGAAATACATTTTTAATTAGGGGTGATAAATCAGAGTGAAAAGTTTGACCAAAATTCTCCATCTCTAAAGAAAAAATCTATTATACAATGTACATGTCATAGCATGAAGTACTGTAGCTGAAAAATATTTCTTTTTAATATTAGCTACTTCCTACCAAAGTAGGGTGATCCAAAGAGCACTCACCATCACTCATTCAACTTGTATCTTACCAGAAGTGCACTAAAATCAAAACCCAAATGACCCTCCAAAGCACATCATCCCCATCCATCCATCCGATACCTGACATTTACCTGCAATTTATTTTGAGGGTTTTTCTATTCGTGCAGTCCAGCTTGGGGGCCAGGCTTCTATGGTAATTGCCTGTTCAATCAGACTATTCCTGCTGCCATTTAAGCAAGCCCACGGATTTGGAAAGAATAATTAAGTGAAGTCATTGGCAGTGATACTCTAAAGATAGGAAGGCTAAGGTGGTGGCAAGTGAGGTATTAAGGCAGGGTCAAGATTTTTTTTTTTTTTTTTTTTTGCTATAATTTCAATGGGAATTTGTCTGAATTAAGCACCATTTGAAACCTATATACAGTGGACCCCCAGCTAACAATCAAAATTTATTGCAGAAGCCTGCTCAAGTGCCATTACCGAACGAATTTACTTCCTTAAGAAATAATGTCACTTAGGTTAGTCTATTTCAGACCCCCAAAAATACACTTCCATAAGCACTTACAATATTATACTTACATAATTGTACGATTTCCGGGGTGATCGTTAGCCGGGGGTCCACTGTACTGTGTTTTTAGTGACGTTTTGCCTTACAGCTATATAATTGAAATCAGATGAAAGACGAAGAGTTAGGTTTTCGAATTGCAGAGAGTTTTGAGCTTACTGTCAATAGATTGCATTATACAAAATGTTGAAGTTGTTGTTTTTTTTTCAACTTTTTTTGGAAAAAAAAATTCACTAAAAACAAAATGTAAAACATATCGCAAACTCCTCATGTAATTCAATAGAACCATCATTTCTCAACCTGTGAAAGAATCGTGATGCTCTTATAAATACTCTTTGCATGAGAGGGATAATAATGTCTTAACTTATTCCTGAGATATAGATAATTATGTTTATGTAAAAATCTTAGGTAATGGCACGCCAACTCTCGGAGCACTATACCCCACCATCCTTATTAAAAGCCCTGAAGCTACTGAGCTAGTACTGCACTGAGTCTCTGACTACTCCTCACAGAAGTTGCCATGTAGTGTATTTCAAGTGAAAATAAAAAATCAATTTTGGGGTTAAAAAAAAAAACTGACTAATTGCCAACAAGTCCTCTTGCTAACAGAAACAAAAAAATTACTTTTTAGTGAAAAATACTTAGAAATACCATAGAAACAAGCCGATTGCATCAACATGTTGCCAGAATTATGCACTATTTTTTTTTTTGATAAGAAAACTTTTTTCCATAATTTTTCAATTTTCCCTGTTACTCCTAAAAAATCTTGACCCTGCCTTAAGAAAAATTGTAAAAATAAAGAAATCTGGAAGAGGCGGCAATGGGACGAAGAAAGAGGTCATTGATGATCCATGTACTTCAGACGGCTGAAGGTGGCTCAGATAGAGATGGGGAGATAAGGAGCAGGTGATTAGCTAAGAGAGTATGCAAAAACCTGTTGGAGAACCTAGAAGAGCAGCAGATGAGGGACAAGGAAGTGGGATCATTCACTCTTAACTCCAGATGCATCTTAAACCTATTTCCTAGCAGAACTAACTCTTGGTCAGCATCCATCTCCCTAGCACCATCACTAACACTGGCCCTCCACCCTTCACCTTTCTCCATCCTCTTTTTTTAACCCTTTGAGGGGTCCAAGCCATAGATCTACGTATGTCATGAGCTCAGCTCACTCAGATAAGCTGTGAGAAGTAAATTTGGGCCTAGATATGAGAGAATGAATCTATGGGGTAAGTGCTCCATATAAAACAAATCCTGAAGCACATAGTGCATAATGAGAAAAAAAAAAGTGCGACCACGTTGTGGGATTAAAACATGGACTTTCCGGTGTATTTTCTTACAGTTTATACAGTTGTATTCATGGTTTCTTTGTCTCATTTGATAGAATGGAAGATATACAGTGGTCCCTCGACTATCGGTCTTAATCCGTTCCAGGAGCTAGACCTCAACACGAAAAATTCAAAACTCGAAACCTTATTTCCCATAAGAAATTATGTAAATACAATTAATCTGTTCCAGACATCCAAAAATATTCACAAAAAATTAATTTTGTAAAGATTAACTATACTTTTACATTCACAAAACAATTATAAATATATATAAAGTATACATATTAAATTTATAATTAAACATTTAAAATACCATTTACTTACCTTTATTGTAGAGAGTTGCTGGCATCTGGAAGATAGGGAGGAGTGAGGGAGGGCTTAGTGTTTGGAAGGGGAATCCCCCACCAAAAGGACTTCAGGTAACAAGTCCCTCTCTGGGGATACTTCCCTTCTTTGTCTTTTAATCGCAGTAGGACCAGCTTCAGAGTCACTAGCACCCTGTCGCAGAAAATAACTGTCCAGAGTCCTCTGTTTCTGGCACCTCTAACATTTTCCTGAAGGGCAACATGGCTCTGTCACTGAACTGGTTGCACAGATGGCTCATTTCAGCTTGCTCAGGGTGATGTTTTTCAACAAATGTCTGCAACTCATTCCACTTTGTACACATGTCCTTAAGCACTGAAGAAGGCACATCCTTCACTCCCTCTTCCTTCCTGTGAATCAACCTCAACTCTGGTCTGATGCTGTTCCAGTTGTTGCAGCTCTTCAGTTGTTAGCTCTACCCTGTGCTCCTCCAACTCTTCTACATCCTCACCACTCACCTCCAACCCCAGGCTGTTCCCCAATGCCACAGTATTTTCCACAACAGGCACAGGGTCAGCCTCAAATCCTTCAAAATCCCTCTTTTCAACACAATCCAGCCACAGTGGTCTCCAACCAGTTCAAAGACCTGGAAGTCACTCCCTCCCAAGCCTTACCTGTAAGGCCTATGCAATGGATGATATTGAAGTGATATTTCCAAAACTCTTAGGGTCAATGCAGTGTCTGAGGTCACATCAAAGCACTTCTGAAACACTGCTTTGGTGTACAGATTCTTGAAGTTTGCAATGACCTGCTGGTCCATGGGCTGGATGAGAGGAGTGGTGTTAGGAGGCAGGAACTTCACTGTGATGAAATTGAAGTTGTCAGACAAATAGTCTTCCAAGTTGTGAGGATGAGCAGGAGCATTGTCCAGTACCAGGAGGCACTTGAGTCCCAGTTTCTTTTCCAGGAGGTATTTCTTCACACTAGGGCCAAACACTCCAGTCAACCATTCCACAAAAATGTCCTTATTGACCCATGCCTTCAGTGGTTAGCTCTACCCTGTGGTCCTCCACCAACTCTTCCACATCCTTGCCACTCACCTCCAACCCCAGGGACTTGCCCAATGCCACAATACCTTCCACAACAGGCACAGGGTCGTCAGGGTCAGTCTCAAACCCTTGAAAATCCCTCTGTTAGACACCCCTGCCACAATTGTCTCCAAAAAGAGTTCAAAGTCCTGGAAGTCACTCTCTCCCAAGCCTTACCTATAAGGCTTATGCAATGGAGGATCCTTAAGTGATTCCTCCAGAACTCTCTTAGGGTCAACTGAGTGTCTGAGGTCATTTCAAAGCACTTCTGAAACACTGCTTTGGTGTACAGTTTCTTGAAGTTTGCAATGACCTGCTGGTCCATGGGCTGGATGAGAGGAGTAGTGTTAGGAGGCAAGAACTTTACTGTGATGAAACTGAACTCATCAGACAAAAAGTCTGCCAAGTTGAGGATGAGCAGAAGCATTGTCCAGTACCAGGAGGAACATGAGTCCCAATTTCTTTTCCTGTAGGTATTTTTTCACACTAGGGCCACACACTTGATGGACCCACTATGAAAATTTGCTTCGTGACCCATGCCTTAGTATTAGCCTTCCAAAGCACACACAATTTACTCTTGGTGACATTGTGTTTCTTGCACACGGATTTTCAGAGTGATACACCAATAAAGGCTTCACTTTAAAATCCTATCTTGCATTACTACACAACATGAGAGTTAGCCTGTCTTTCATAGGCTTGTCCTGGCAGTGCCTTTTCCTCCTGAGTAATGTAGGTCCTCTTTGGCATTTTCTTCCAAAAGAGGCCTGTTTCATCACAATTAAATGCTTGTTGAGGTTTGAATTTTTCAGTGTCTACAAACCCCTTAATTTCACTCCCAAACTTTTCAGCAGCACATTTGTCTAAAGTGTATGCCACTATATTCCCTAAATCTGTCAAACCAGCCTTTGCTGGCCTTAAAATCACATCCATCAGCACTGGTTCATGGCATTTTCTTGACAAGATCTGCATGCAACTGCCTTGCCTTTTCACAAATTATCACCATGGAAACACTATCGCCCGATATCTTTTTTTTTCGTTGATCCACACCACTTACAACTTCTCAACCTCATCCACTGTTTGTAATCTATTTTTGTTAACATATCAACACCTTTCGCAACATTAGCTTCCTTGATTTCTTTTCTCTTTGCCAGGATAGAGGTGATAGTAGATTTGTTTTTGTTGTACATCCTGGCAAGCTCCCCCCACACGTACACCAATCTCATATTTTTCTACAATCTCTTCAGTTCGATGGTGTTCCTCACTCTTTACCACAGGGGTGCCACTAGGAAGCTTCTTTGGACCCATGGTACAAAGCATCAGACCACAGTAGAGGGAATTGATTCACAGGAGGAAGTTGGACTGAATGAGGCCTTCTTCAGAGATTAAGGAAATTTGTTCAATGTGGAATAAGGTGTAGGAATTTGTTAAAAAATACCACCAGGCCAGGGAGGTATAACATCGTTTAGGAGTGAAGAGCAGCAGGATGTGAGTGTGGGGGAGGTGCGTGAGGCATTATGTAGAATGAAAGGGGGTAAAGCAGCTGAAACTGACGGGATCATGACAGAAACGTTAAAAGCAGGGAGAGATGTAGTTTTGGAGTGGTTGGTATTTTTGTTTAATAAATGTATGAAAGAGGTGAAGGTACCTAGGGATTGGCAGAGAGCATGTATAGTTCCTTTATATAAAGGGAAGGGGGATAAGAGAGATTGAAAAAATTATAGGGGAATAAGTTTACTGTATATATTACTAAATGTAAAAGGAGAAACTTTCGTTTTTTCTTTTGGGCCACCCTGCTTCGGTGGGAAACGGCCGATGTGTTGAAAGAAAGAAGTTTACTGAGTATACCAGGTAAAGTGTATGGCAGGGTTATTATTGAAAGAATTAGAGGTAAGAGTAGGATTGCAGATGAGCAAGGAGGCTTTAGAGTGGGTGGGGGATGTGTAGATCAAGTGTTTACATTGAAACATATATGTGAACAGTATTTAGATAAAGGTAGGGAAGTTTTCATTCCATTTATGGATTTAGAAGAGGCATTGATAGAGTGGATAGGGGAGCAATGTGGCAAATATTGCAAGTGTATGGAATAGGTAGTAAGTTACTGAAGGCTGTAAAGAGTTTTTATGAGGATAGTGAGGCTCAGGTTAGGGTGTGTAGGAGAGAGGGAGATTACTTCCCAGTAAAAGTAGGTCTTAGACAGGGATGTATAATGTCACCATGGTTGTTTAACCCTTTGGGGGTCGACAGGCCCTCTCCCAAACTCTTTCTCAGGGCGAAATTTTTTTTGGGGAAAAAAAAATTCTTATGAAATGCTAGAGAATCTTTTTTCGATCATAACGACACCAATAGTATGAAATTTGATGGAATACTTACGGAATTATGCTCTCGCAAAGTTATCGGTCAAGATATTCATGCATCTGCAATTTCGCTCAATTTGAGCCCTATTTTTGGCCAATTCCTGTGTTCCAATATACTAAAATCATAGCTATTTCGCTAGAACTCCATTTCTTCTATTGATTGAGTACAAGAAACTGCCCATTTAACAATTTCAGCTACCCAAAAAAGTGATCAGAAATTGGCAATTTGGCAAATTTCAAACAAATTTCAAATGATGCCAATTTCAAAATGGGGTCCAGAATAAACAAAGCAGACATTCCTGGCACTAAAATAACATCTTCTCTATTCATTAGTCACGTCTCCAGGCCCCTCTTACATTACTTTTGCTTTCCATTTTGAATTATTATTCTCAAAAAAAATAGTAGATTTACTGTTATGTATACAACTGCATCATTGTTAAAACGTTATAAATAATATCACTGCACTTGTGAAAGAATATTAGACTCACCAGTAGACATGTATTGGACGCGTGGCATGATTTGTTTACTCTTGAACATCGGCAAAATCGAACATTTTCGCTACTTTGAGCTCAATTTCATGGTACTTGTCATCGTAAAACCAATCAAAATCATCTTTCTGTAGTATATCTTCCATTCTATCAAATGAGACTAAGAAACCGAGAATACATCAATAAATACCATATAGATATAGACTGCAAAGTCGCTGTTTTAAACGAAAAATACAGAGTTTTCTTTTTCTCATTATGCAGTGTGCTGCAGGATTTTTTTTATACTGCACACACTGACCACACAGACCCATTCTTTCATATGTAGGCCTACCAGCTGTTTCCTGCTAAATTTGAGGCCGCTAGAATTTACGCGTACTAGTACAGCACTGACCTTGGCACGTAAAACGTACTAGTACAGCACCGACCCTGAGAGGGTTAATATATTTATAGATAGGGTTCTAAAAATTAAATGCAAGGGTGTTGGGGAGAGGGGTGGGATTAAATTATGGAGAATTAAATGCAAAATGGGAGTTGACAGTTACTTTTTGCTGATGATATTGTGCTTATGGAAGATTCTAAAGAAAAGTTAAGGTTAGTGGACGAGTTTGGTAAGGTGTATAAAGGTAGAAAGTTGAAAGTGAACATTGATAAGAGTAAGGTGATGAGGGTATCAAATGATTTAAATAAAGAAAAATTGGATATCACATTGGAGAGAGGGGTTATGGAAGAAGTGAATGTTTTCAGATATTTGGGAGTTGACTTGTCAGTGGATGGGTTTATGAAGGATGAGGTTAAACATAGAATTGGTGAAGGAAAAAAGGCGAGTGGTGCGTTGAGGTAAGTGTGAAGACAAAAAACGTTATCCATAGAGGCAAAGAAGGGAATGTAATTAAGTATAGTGGTACCAACACTCTTATATGGGTGTGAAGCATGAGGCAGTGGAGATGTCCTGTCTAAGGGCAATGTGTGGTGTAAGTATTATGCAGAAAATTCGGAGTGTGGAAATTAGGTGGTGTGGAGTTACTAAAATTAATTGTCAGAGGGCTGAAGAGGGGTGGTTTGGTCATTTAGAGAGAATGGATCAAAGTAGAATGGCTTTGAGAGCGTATAAATCTGTAGGGGAAGGAAGGCAGGGTAGGGGTTGTCCTAGAGAAGGTTGGAGGGAGGGGGTAAAGGAGGTTTTGTGGGCGAGGGGCTTGGACTTCCAGCAAGCATGTGTGAGCGTGTTAGAGGAGTGAAGGTAGACTAATGGTTTTTGGGACCTGACGAGTTGTTGGAGTTTGAGCAGGGTAACATTTTGTGAAGGGATTCAGGGAAACCAGTTAATTGATTTAGTTGGACTTGTCCTGGAAATGGGAAGTACAATGCCTGCACTTTAAAGGAGGGGTCTGGGATAGTGACAGCTTGGAGGGACTATTCTCAGCTGTCGTATCTGAGCACCTCTGCAAAGACAGTAATTATGTATGAGTGTGGTGAAAGTGTTGAATGATGAAAGTATTTTCTTTTTGGGCATTTTCTTTCTTTTTGGGTCACCCTGCCTTGGTGGGAGGCGGCCGACTTGTTGGAGGAGGAAAAAAAAAAAAGTATACACAATCCCTGCAGTTCCTTTCACAAATGACAATGCAACCATTCACATCACTGGTACTTTTCCATCACTACAATTCAGAAGTCTACCACTATCACTCGAAATATATGAAGCCAGTGCACACAGGAAGAGCATTCCTTGTCTCAGTGGTTGGAAAGTGGAATGATCTTTATGAAGTGGTGGAAGCAGGTACCATACATAATTTTAAGAGAAGGTAAGAAAAGTCCAGGAGGCTAGGGGAGAGTAAATATGGCAAGTAGCAAGATGAGGGGCATGGCCAGGAGCCAGGACTATACAGTGGACTTTTGGTTAGCGGACGTAATCCGTTCCAGAAGCTAGGCCTAAAACCGAAATGGCCTATAACAAATATTATTCCCCATAAGAATTAATGTACATGCAATGTACATGTAATGCAATGTACATGTAATGCAAATTAATGTAATGCAAATTAATGTAATGCAAATTAATGTAATGCAATGTACATGTAATGCAAATTAATGTAATGTAAATACAATTAATCTGTTCCAGACAAAAATATTCACAAAAAAAATTTAAATTAAATCAGTATTACATACCTTTATTGAAGACTAATGTTGGCTTCTGGAAGATAGGGAGGAGTTAGTTTTCGGAAGGGAAATCCACCTCCAAAAGGACTTCAGGTAACAAGTCCCTCTCTGGGGTTACTTCCCTTCTTTGTCTTTTACTGCATCTAGGACCAGCTTGAGAGTCACTGGACCCCTGTCTAGAAAAATAACTGTCCAGAGTGCTCTGTTTCTGGTGCCTCTAACATTTTCCTGAAGTGGGAGAAGGTTTTGTCACTAAACATGTTGCAGATATGGCTTGTTTCCAGCTTGGTCAGGATGGTGTTTTTCAACAAAACTTTGTAACCTATTCTACACATTTCCTTAATCACTGAAGAAGGCACCTCCTCCTCTTCCTTTTCCTCCTCCTCTTTTTCTGAAGCAATAGCCTCAACTCTGGTCTGATGATGATCCAGTTCCAGCTCTTCAGTGGTTAGCTCTACTCTGTGGTCCTGCACCAACTCTTCCACATCCTCACCACTCACCTCCAACCCCAGGCTGTTCCCCAATGTCACAATATCTTCCACAACAGGCACATCCTTCAAAATCCCTCTTAACACAATCCGGCCACAGTGGTCTCCAAGTAGAGTTCAAAGTCCTGGAAGTCACTGCATTCCAAGCCTTACCTATAAGGCCTATGCAGTTGTAGACATTGAACTGATTCTTCCAGAACTCTCCAAGGGTCAATTCAGTGTCCGAGGTGACTTCAAAGCACTTTTCAAACACTGCTTTGGTGTACAGTTTCTTGAAGTTAGAAATGACCTGCTGATCCATGGGCTGGAGAAGAGGACTGGTGTTAGGAGGCAAGAACTTCACTTTTATAAATTTGAAGTCCCTAGACATTTGGTCTTCCAAGTCTGGAGGATGTGCAGGAGCATTGTCCAGTACCAGGAGGCACTTGATTGGCAATTTATTTTCCAGGAGGTATTTTTTCACACTTGGGCCAAACACATCATCAACCCAATCTTTGAAAATTTGCATTGTGACCCATGCATTATGATTTGCTTTCCACATCACACAATTTTTTCTTGTGGACATTGTGTTTCTTGAAAACACTGGGAGTTTCAGAGTGATACACGAGTAAAGGCTTCACTTTGAAATCCTCACTAGCATTGCTACACAACATGAGAGTTAGCCTGTCTTTCATAGGCTTGTGTCCTGGCAGTCTCTTTTCCTCCTGCGTGATGTAGGGCCTGTTGTGCATTTTCTTCCAAAACAGGCCTGTTTCGTCACAAACACTTGTTGGGGTTTCAGATTTTCACTATGTAGTCCTGAAATTCCTGCACAAACTTTTCAGCAGCATGTTTGTCTGAACTTGCATCCTCACCATGCCTTACAACACTATGCCACTGCACTTCTTAAATCTCTCAAACCAGCCTTTGCTGGCCCTAAATTCACTAACAGCAGCACTTGTCCCAGGAGTTTTCTTCACAAGAAAACTCCACTACACTGTCTCCCACTATTTCTTTTTCCTTAATCCACAATAACTTTTCCATTTGTTCCATTATTGGTGACCTTTGTTTCGTTACAAAAGCTACTCCTTTGGCAACATCAGCGTCCTTTATTTTTTCTTTCTTAGCCAGGATGGGTGTAATAGTTTATTTGTTTTTCCCAAACGTCCTGGCATGTTCCAGCACCCACATACCACTCATATTTCTCAATCACCTCTCTTAAATTCCATGGTGTTTCTCACTCTCTCTACCACAGGAACTTTACTAGGAACTTTCTTGGGAGCCATGGTTACTTATTTCGCAGTTTCACTGACCAAAAACAATGGAAAATAAGCGAAATGTTTGGATGAATGAGCAGAAGCTTCCTCACGCACCGAGAGAGACAGGCAAACTGAAGCGCAAGCAGGCCCCAGCCGGCGGACTGTCGCGTCCCATACGGCCGCTAACCGAGGGTCCTCTGTACCTTGAAACACATACAAGTGAATACATATGAAGGAGCAAAGCTAATGAAGAATGATGGCAAATGCTACCTTTTCCTTTTTTTTTATACTGGGGAAGGGGGAGGGGTCACCCTACCTTGGAAGATTAGGTAAAAAAAAAAAAGGCACACTTGGAACATCAATACTCACAAAACCATTTTTGGAACAATCACGTGGATGGCTGGACACTACCAGCTTTGTTTTAAGTTCATTTACTTTTGCTGTGAGTTCCTGATTTCTGCGTGCCTGTTCATCGAGCATTTCACGTACCTGAAAATTAAATTAGTACAGAATGACACTTTTATCCATGGGGAAGTGGAAAAGAAGCCTTCCTCCATAAGCCATGAGTGTTGAAAGAAGCTAATAAAATGCAGGGAGCAAGGGACTAGTAACCCCTTCTATATAAATTACTAAAAGTATATATATATATATTTTTTTTTTTAAGGTCAACTTGCCTTGGTGGGAGATGGCCAATGTTAAAAAGAAAAAAATAACACTTGTGTAATGTTGTCTTACTTATGACTAGCAAAATTAAATGCTTGTAAGGATATTAAAAAAAAAAAAAAAAACTTACTTGCTCCACCTCTTGAGCTTTGTCAGTATTACGTTCCTTGTCCAAAGATTCCTTCAGCCTTTTTATCTCTTTGGCATAGCGTTTCAGTAATGCTGCCTCTGACAAAACTTCATTTACTACTGGCTTGTTTTTGATAGATTTAGCTCTTGATGCAAATCTGAAATACCAATGCAATAGTTTCAATTTCCAAATTCTTAATAGAATTACATTAAAAAAAGCTTTGTAAATACTCAACAGATCTTTTCCTGCAAATATCATTAAGGCTCACAGATGAAAGAAAAAGTACTCTATACATTTTACATTAAATTAAAGTGGCACTGGACATCCTCAAACTATTATTCAATGTAAAAAAGAGGTTTAGTGATGGGCAATACAGCCTCTCCTCATTTAGCAACATACACATTTACCGACAACTCTCTCTTACGACGGGCTCTCTGACCAGTACGAGTACCTAAATAATAAATATTAGAGCTCATTTCCTGTATTCTGTTTATTAGAATACATTGGTCTCTCGGTTTTCGTGCATCTCCAAACTCGAACATTTATGCAAGTGTATTTTCGTAAGTGCTGTTGCAAGTGTATTTTTGGGGGGTCTGAAATAGACTAACCTACGTGACATTATTTCTTAAGGAAGTAAATTCGTTCGGTAATGGCACTTGAGCAGCATTCTGGAACGAATTTTCGGCGAAAACCGAGGGATCACTGTACAGTGGTACCTTGACTTACGAGTTTAATTCATTCCGTGACCAAGCTCGTAACTCAATTTGCTCGTACGTATATCAAATCAATTTTCCTCATTGAAATGAACTGAAATGCCATTAATCCATTCCAGGACAAAAAACCACCCCAATTTTTTTGTTACGGGTTTTTTAAATAAGAAAAATGTATTTATAAGAAAGAAATTATTTTTCCCTTTTTTGCCAGGCCCCAGCAATGTTTTAGAAATGCTGGAGTATATGAAACTCCTTGAAACATGTGTAAGATGAGTCATTCCACTGATGACAGTGCAGCAGTGGAGTGACATTTGATGATTGAGCACTGCCTTGACTATTTTTTACTGTTACACAAACATGTCTGCATCTGTTTCTGTCTATGGGTCTGCATCTGTATTTCTGTCTATATCTATGTTTATCTGTCTTTCTCTGCCCGTGTTTGTCTTCCTGTCTCTGTCTCAGAGAGCCGCTCATGAACCAACAGGTATTACACACGATGCAATCGTCACGTCTGATTCTAGAACATGTGAAAATGTGTATTACTTGCCAGTCATGCTTATCATGGGTTTTTTTTTTCAACAAGTCTATCGTCTCCCACCGAGGCAGGGTGACCCAAAAAGAAAGAAAATCCCCAAAAAGAAAATACTTTAAGTCATCATTCAACACTTTCACCTCACTCATACATAATCACTGTCTTTGCAGAGGAGCTCAGATACGACAGTTTAGAAGTCCATCAAAACTGGCAATATCCCAAACCACCCCTTTAAAGTGCAGGCATTGTACTTCCCATTTCCAGGACCCAAGTCCAACTAAATCAGTTAACTGGTTTCCCTGAATCCCTTCACAAAATATTACCCGGCTCACACTCCAATAGCTCGTCAGGTCCCAAAAACCATTCGTCTCCCTTCACTCCTATCTAACATGCTCACACATGCTTGTTGGAAGTAGAAGCCCCTCGCCCACAAAACCTCCTTTACCCCCTCCCTCCAACCTTTCCGAGGACGATCCCTACCCTGCCTTCCTTCCCTTACAGATTTATACTCTCTCCAAGTCATTCTACTTTGATCCATTCTCTTTAAATGACCAAACCACGTCAATAACCCCTCTTCAGCCCTCTGACAAATACTTTTAGTAACTCCACACCACCTTATTTCCACAAACTGAATTTTCTGCATAATATTTACACCTCACATTGCCCTTAAACAGGACATCTCCACTGCCTCCAGCTGCCTCCTTGCTGCAGCATTTGCAACCCATGCTTCATACCCATATAAGTGTGTTGGTACCACTATACTTTCGTACATTCCCTTCTTTGCCTCCATGGATAAAGTTTTGTCTCCACAGATACCTCAACGCACCACTCACCTATTTTTCCTTCATCAATTTTATAGTTAACCTCATCCTTCATAAACCCATCTGCTGACAAGTCAACTCCCAAATATCCGAAAACATTTACTTCTTCCATAATCCCTCTCTCCAATGTGATATCCAACTTTTCTTTATTTAAATCGTTTGATACCCTCATCACCTTACTCTTATCTATGTTCACTTTCAACTTTCTACCTTTACACACCTTACCAAACTCTTCCACTAATCTTTGCAACTTTTTTTTTTAGAATTTTCCATAAGCACAGTATCAGCAAAAAGTAAGTAATGTACATATATGACGGGATCATGACAGAAATGTTAAAAGCAGGGGGGGATATAGTGTTAGAGTGGTTGGTATCTTTGTTTAATAAATGTATGAAAGATGGGAATGTACCTAGGGATTGGCAGAGAGCATGTATAGTTCCTTTTAACCCTTTGACTGTTTCGGACATATTTAGACGCATAAATTCTAGCGGCCTTAAATCAAGCAGGAGAAAGCTGGTAGGCCTACATGTGAGAGAATGGGTCTGTGTGGTCAGTGTGCGCAGTATAAAAAAAAAAATCGTGCAGCCAGTGGTGTATTGTGGGAATGTCATTTCAGTAGTCCTTGTTCATCATGACTAGCGGTAAGAATTATCTGACTCCTTGGCGCATCTGGGACTGTTCTCTTCCTCAATGATAGCTCTAACACAGATGGAAGTGTCTCTGAAGATAAATTTCATGGTTTTGAGGAGTTTGTGACCGAAAGAAATGCCCAGGATACCAGAAGGAAGGAAGGAGGTTGTGGGGAAGAAGACATGGGTCCCCTTTTGTGTTGACAGGGAGTGTGGGTGGTTAGTAATGGTATAATATGTTATTTTGACAGCTGCCTTACCCTGACTCAGCAAATTTTAACACTTACACACACACACACACACACTTTCTCACAGACCCGGTGGCCTAGTGGTAAAGCTCTCGCTTCACGAACGGAGGGCCCGGGTTCTATTCCCGACGGGGCGGAAACATTTCGAAGTGTTTCCTTACACACACACTCACACATACACATACAACAGGCCTAGTGTCAAATCGACATGTGCCTAGGACAAAATGGTAACTAACACACACACACTCTTTCACACACACACACTCTTTCACACACACACACTCTTTCACACACACACACTCTTTCACAC